>JAQZBX010004806.1:0-58797 GCA_029593785.1 Cabassous unicinctus
CCCCCCCATCCCGAGTTAAAACGATGGTGTCATTGTTAGTGTATGGGCAGTTACAGTTGGTTTGTGTTCCTCTAGATTGTTTCTCTATGTGAATTCTAACCTGGATTCTTCCTGTTGGTTTTGTTAATACTGACTTGTTGAATATGTGATTGCAAGTGACTGTGGATTGTCCTCTGCCTTTGAAATAGCAGAAGACTCCACGGGAGGTGGGGGCGCATCGGGACCAGCCACGAAGACTTGGTCACTCCTGGGAGGCCCTCTGGGATGCAGTGCTGTGCAGAGCGCACGAGTTCCTGGGTCCTATGAAAACAGAGCTCCTGATTGGGCGGGGCAGGGCCTGAGGCTCTGCATTTCTAGCCAGCAACCAGAGGAGGCCAAGGCTGCTGGTCTGCGAGCCCCACTTTGAGTGGCCAGGACTAATTGCTACCTGGTGGTTGTGTGCTGGAGAAACTCATTTGGAATGTCCAGATCTGTGCGTGTGCACACCAACCCCCAGGCGGAGGCAGCGCTATGATTCACAGCTGCCTGTGGTCTTAGGTCCATCCAGAGTGATCAGTAACTTGAAATCATGCAGAAGAGAAGGTCTAGTGTCATCACCAGCCAGTGTTGAGTAAGCATTGTTATGCCCTCTCAAGGAAGTGGATACAGCCTGTGTTTTATGGGAAAGGGTGATCCCAAAAGCAGAGGGTGCTATGACAAAACAAGTTGTGCAAGAGGGAAAGTTGTGTCGTGTAGTGGCCAGTTACAGTGTCTTTGGAGTCCAGCAGGCCATTGGTTGGCTCATTGGTGGTAGTGAGGGGTCTGTAGGAGATTGTATACAAAAATGTATGGTTTTATTCCCAAAGCACTTTTAAAAAAATCTTTATGTTATAAAAGAATGTTTTTAATATTCTTTTATAATTTCAATATTCATTTTAATATTCCTTGAAATTCAAGTCGTTCAGCAGAATTGCAATCTGGAAGAATTCAATAATAGAGTAGGATGTGCAGGTGGAAACCCCAGCTCTCCCTTCTCATGCTTTGTGGTGTTCCATCACCTTTTCCCTTCTTGTGAGTTTGCCTGCTCTGCTGTGTCGGTGGGTCTGTAAGCACCTAAAGCTCCCACTTTATCTTGTCTCACCACTTGGCCAAAACATACATCCTGGTGGTGGTTGGAAGGCACATTTTGGTGAGAATGTGGAGGCTGGGTGCCTGTGGGAGCCTAAATGATTTTCGTTTCTGCCTAATTCAAAGCTAGCCTTTTTGACTTCTCAATTTCTGATGGTAGGGTGGTGTGGGGGGGATTGGAACAATTGAGCCTCCATGTATATGATGTTGGTGGCAGCTGTACACATCTGAATTTGAAACTTGAGGTAGTTGGAACAATAAAGAAAGTCATAAAATAAAACTAACATTTTAATATTTTTAAAAGATTTTTTTCTGACTTCAAAAGCAGTGCATGCTTACTGCAGAATGTTTAGAACCGTGTATCTTGGCTTCTGCATTGATCATCGAGGCTTGTTAAAAATGCACGTTCCTCAGCCTTACCACAGACCTCAGTCACCAGCATTCTAAAAACCAGACCTAAGGAGAACTAGGTCTGGGGATACATGTATGGTTTCTAATATAGCAAATGTTTAGCCTGCCCTGATTATCACAAAATCAGGACAGCGAGAATATTCACATAAATATTCTTTAGAAACATGATAATTAAGATTTTCCCTTTGATCCATTCTACCCTGTAGCATTTTTAAAAGCTTATCCCAGGCCAGGCCAGGGCACAGGGGGAGCTGTCAGCTTTGTTTGTAGCTTGTCTCTGTTGTGTAGATTAGCAGAAGAGTTCCAATTCAGGAGGACTGAGCCACGTGGCCTTTCTACAGGAAAATCTGAGGGGAATGTAATTTTGGTGTTTCTTTACTTTCATATGCAGATGATGGACAATTCTGTTTGGAACTCATAAATCTTTCCATTTTTACCTTTGCCCTCAAATGGATGTAGTCATCATAAACCATAGTCGTATCTGCATCTAGACCTGTATGTGCTTTTGACACCAGGGTCAAGAAGTACCGAGCAGATTCCTGTATCTTCTGTAGTGACTGGCTCTTTTATATTTAGTTTTAACTTAGATTACTGGTCATTAAGAGATCATTGTTTTAAAAAAAAAATTGCACTTCTTTATTATTTGTCTCATATAAAAGACAAGCCTCAGTATCTACAATTTACGAATGCCAACAACAGAATGACCTTACAAGTTCACGTCATTAAATAGCTGTCATGGTTACAGTGTTCACTAATCTAAATACATTGTCAAGTTCTAGATTGCCACTTAGGATTGAAATATGTGTCACCTAGAAATAAACTTAGTTACTTGCAAAATACCTAAAAGCAATAGCCCTAAATTCTCTGGATCCATATTATTTGGACATTGTTAATTATGAAGTTTCCTGAAAGAAATATGCAAGTCATCTCATGTATTTTCCTGGTTAAACGTTAGAAGTAATTAACTTGCAGAGAATATTCAGACGTCCACCTCCTTTCTTCTCTGACAGATGCCAGAGACGCAGAGCAACTGAGTAAGAATAAGGTGACCCATATTCTGTCAGTCCATGATAGTGCCCGGCCATTGTTGGAGGTAAGAGAGCTGTGGGGGGTGTGTGTGTGTGTGTTTGTCTTTAAGTGAAGTAGAATTCTTCGTTTGTTTTCAGGGGCTAGGAGAATGACATCAATGAGGGCGAACTACCTCTCTTTGATACCAGTTTGCTCCTGTGGTTGCTAGCAGTCTTTATTTGTGCTCAGGCCATGTTTATGTTTACGCTGTCTTTGGCTTGGCTTGGCGGAAGGGTGTGGTGGTGTTATTGTACTCCTGCTGCTTGGCTTTCTTGGCTAAATGCCAAAGAATAAGCCGATCCGGCATTTCCCTCTGGACTTGAAAGGCATTTAAAGCCCATTTTCATTCCTTTCAAAGTCATCTCCTGTTTTAGAATCCAGAAGAATTTAGGCTTCTCATTTCCTGTTTTTTGTTGGTTTGCTTGTTTTTTTTTTAATTTAAGCTCAAGTATCTACCATTTGCATTCAGGAATAAAAGACAGTGGAAGGTAAATTATTACTTGAGATTTCCCAGGACTTCTCTGATACAGAGACTATCAGTGTAGAAGCTGTTGCAGGGCTTTAGGTTTTCAGGGTAAGCAGGGTGTGTCTCCCTGTACACTAATTCCAAAAACATCTTCAAGTTTAACCTGATGGACGGTTTGAGCTGTTGGCCAGGAGTAAAATCTATTTCTGTTTATTAGCCTTGTAAGAGTCCAAGTTACCTCTTTTTAGAAAAGAATGCATGTGTGGTTGTGATACAAAGGTGTTTTTCTATTTTAGGGTGGGGTGTTGGAGAGGGAGGGGTGGCTTGTTCTGAAAGAAATAATCCTGGTTCAAACTGTTTTTTGTTTAAATTCGTATTATGCAAGAGTGGGCAATATTTTTTTATTTTAAATTTATCTATTTAGTCACTAGAACTGCCACATTTCAGTTAATATAAGAACAAGCTAAGACAAGTGAGAAAATAGAATAATAAATTATTCTATCAAACTTTATAGCACCAGAGAATTATAGATGGTGAACAAACATCAATTCATTTATCCAGATCTATAAGTTCATACTTCCTTCTGTTGTTTTAGCTGATAACTTTTTGTTAAGGTGCTGTAATTTGTGTTGTGGCATGATTTTATTGGGAAAAAAAAAAGTCACTATTAGGAGCCTAACAATTCATGTGAAAATTGCTACTTTGTTTTTTAATTCTTCAACAATAGTTTATATTTAAAATATAGTCAGGCTCATGGGAGCAGATGTGGCTCAAGCCACTAGGCACCTCCCTCCCATGTGGGAGGTCCTGGGTTCAGTTCCCGGTGCCTCCTAAAAAAAAATAAATAAATAAAAATAAAAATAAGTAAACTAAAATATAGCCAAGCTGTGGCAAAGACAATATGTTAAGCTAAACTGTAAACTTGTCATGATTGACTTCCTCTTAAATCACAAGATGGGGCTTGAGGTTTCCTTTATTTTTATAAATTACATACATGTTCTTCCCACCCTCAAGGTCGGCGTTGCTAATTTGTACTACATTTAATGTAACCCTGCTATGTATGAACAGGGACCTTAGAGCTGTTCAAATGGTTACTTCTGTCTAGATTCAAGGTCTTGACGTGTTAGAAATGAAAGTGCTAACCTTATCTGTCCAAGTACCCCGTTTTATACACAGAAACACTAAAGCCTACAGAGTTAAGTGACTTGCTGAAGTCTTGTGGGTCTAAGGTAAAACAGATGGGATTATATCCCAGGTATAATTAGATCATCGTTGGCTTAAAAACCTCAGAAATCTGGGCAAACTGTGTTTCTCTGTCAGTGATACACTGTGTATTATTTTTTGTTTGTTTTTTAAAAGCTGTAACTTTTATTTTAGTGGTTGATTTAGTATACAACTTTAACTTATTACCTTCAAATGATATTATACCACTTCCCATAGGGCAGAAGAACCTTACAACAGAATACTGCCAATTCCTCCCTTGCTGCCTTAGTGTTACTGTCATTTATTTTACTTCTATATATACAGCATATTACTTTTATTTTTGCTTTCAACAGTCAGTTTTTAAATATATTTAATGAGAAATTAAATCTTTTATATTTACCCACATAGTTACCATTTCCATTGCTCTTCATTCCTTTGTGTAGACCCAAATTTCCACTGGCATCATTTTCCTTCTGCCTGAAGGTATCCTTTAACATGACTTGTGCAGGTCTGCTGGTGCTTAACTCTTTCCGCTTTTGTATGTCTTAAAAAGTCTTTATTTCACCTTTTTGTGAAAGGTAATTTTGCTGATAATAGAATTTACACTGTTTCTTTCACTATTTTAAAGATTGTTCTACTGTCTTTTGCCTTGCATTGTTTTTTGCTCATTTCAGTTGTTTGTTTGCTTGTTTTTGCAAACGTTTTATTTTGAAATAATTTCAAACTTACAGGAAAATTGCAAAGTTAATACCAAAATAATACAGAGAATTCCACTATACTCAGATCTGCCAACTTTCTATATGTTGTATATTGTTTTTTATTCGCTAATATTCTCCGTCTATGAGGACAAATTCTGCCTTTTAAAAAGGAGGAGAAATTCTGTCCCTTTCTTTCAGAGGAGTGGTTCATCTTTGGAGAAATTGCATTGTGAATTTTGGGTGCTATTATGATTCAGCTTGGTAATAAGTACTTACCCGTGGCCTCATATCAACTGAGGGCTACCCCACCATTTCACATCATAGCATATTTTAGTGTTGCCCCTTTCATCTTATTTTATTCATTTTTAACTTCACAAGTAATTCATATATACCTTCTTATAGAAATATTGAAACAATAGCCTCTGGTTTCACAGGTAGGGAAAACTGAGGCATCAAAAGTTTTTTTTGTGGTTGTTGTTTTGTTTTGTTTTGAAACCAGGACCTCGTATCAATGGGAGTTGATTTTTTTCGTTTGTTTTTAGGAGGTACCAGGGATTGAACCCGGGACCTCGTACATGGGAAGCAGGCACTCAACCACTTGTGTTTTAAGTGACGTGCCCATGCTAAGTGTGTTGGAATGGAGGAGGCTCAGGTTGCTAGAGTCCTAAAAGTTTCAGATCTTCCTTTAACTTACTGTTTGGTGTATAAAAGCAGTCTTCTGTCTGAAATTTCAAATTCAGTCCCAGAAGCCATCACCTCACCCGGGTGTGAGATGAGTCAGGGAAATTATTTACTGGAAGTCAGTAGGAAGATAATGGATGGGTTTCACACTTCAGCAGCTCCACGCCTTGGTGGCCCTGATTCTTGGAGGGAGACAGGGAAAGGATGCAGTGAGAGGACTGACTGTCCACAGGGGCAGGCAGCTGCATTGAGCCGGGCCCCTGCCTGGGAGGGCCCTAAGGCAGGTGGAACAATTAGAGGGTATGGTAAAGAGAGCTTTGAAATCATGGCCGTTATTAAATAGGTAGCCCTGCACTGGGGCTGGGCCAGAAGTGGGACTGTGGTTACCGTCTAAAAGTCAAAAGTTTTTGTCCTTCTAGATCCCAGAGGGAATACTGTGAGCCGGCTGCTGGGAGCTATGCCTTAGGCACTATACTGTAGCCATTGGGTCATTTCCAACAAGCATCTGAATGGGTTTAAAAGTACTAAGTGCTATAGTTTCTTTCTGTAATGAGAGGTTCTTGGTATCAATTAGCAAGCGCTTCCAGGATCATTAGGTCTGATTTTATCGAGATGGAGTTCTGAGAGAGGTTGGGCACATTGTTTAATGTGGTTTCTAGAACAGAAGTAATAGATCGGGGCTTGATGAGGGTTCTCAAAGGATAGACTAACAGTAGGTCTGGGATGTGATACTTTGCAGAAAAAAAAAAGTGACTTTAGGGCATTTGGCCCACTGTAGGCCGCAGTAAAGATCCCCAGTTGCATTAACAGAGTAAAGCCTCGTGGATTTCTGTGGCAAGGGCAGAGTGGTCAGTCTTTTGCTCAGGCTACCAGGTGTGTGTGGGTATGCCTATGTGAAACACCACCTGACAACATCCCATAGAATACAGGCCGTGGGGACCCAGATCAAGGAGGCCCCAGGGAAATTCAGCAGGCAATGGAGCCCAGGGTTAGCCTCCCAGGTGAGCACTTGTTCTAAGGGCTGCTCGCTCAAACAGCTGGTGAGCTGAGGCCACCAGCGTCCAGGGACAGCTCCCCAGCCTGAGCTCATTACCACTGCCATCATGTTTATATTGTTTTACTTATTTTATTGTGAGAATCTGCTGTAGGTAGAAGACTATACATTTTGTGTACCTGTCCCATCCTCTCTAGATGTAATGATTAGTAATCTGTTGTAACACCTGGCTGTTAGCAATACTGCAGAGTGCACCTACCTGCACCCTCTAGAAGGCAGATGAAGATGCTAAAGCAGTGGTTCTTAACCTTTTCTGTTGCACAGACCCCTTTGCCAGTCAGGTGAAAACCGTAGACCCCTTACTAAGGCCACACTATACTGTGTATTATTTAATAAATGTATCACACCTGCACCAACACAGCCCCACCAGAATAATGTTTTTTCGGATTTCAGTTCAAGCTCATGGACCCCTTGTTAAGAACCCCTGTGCTAGAGGCATTGGTCAGTCATTGTGTATTTATTGAGTGTTCTGAGGGAGAGCTTCAAGGAACTTGTGACATGGCTGATATTAGTTAGCTTAGATCTGATTCTCCACCATTTGGGTAATTTGGAGAGCAGGGTTCCCAAAAATCACATTAGCAAGGTCTTTTACTCTTCCTAGCATTCTGACTGTTGGAAGAAAAAGGAAAACACTGTTCTCAGGACTCGACATGGTCTGTGACCTGGTCGCTGACTGTGGATCGAAGCAAGATTGTTTCCGGTGCTTCTCTGGTAGATGAGTACCAGATTCGCTTATCCTCTTGGTGATGGGACTGGATGACCTGCTGAAGGAAAGAGGACCAGAGAGGCTCCGATCTATTTCTTCAGAAGAGGATCTAAAAAGATCTTCCAGAATCACACTCACTAGAACCAGCTGTAAATAGACACTGGAGATTGTGAAGAGCTCTGGTTCTGTTTCTATGCCTGCTTCTCTTTGTTACGGTATCACAGCTGAGGGGATCCTAGAGACCATCCAAGCCTGACTCCATCATTGTGTACACATGGAAAATAAAGTTGGGAGAGGGGAAGGGACTCGCCCACCATCCCACAGCTGGTCTGGGTAGCTCGATGGGAACCTGGGATCCACATACAGTCACAGAGTGCCTCATTGCCCTGGACCTCTCTGGTATGACTTGAAACAAAGTTAATTTAATTGCAACTACAGTTATGGGATCTTTTCTTTTTTCTATCTCATGGTTGGGCTTAAATTAAGTGCAATGATGTGGCATAATTTGGGGTACATGTAAATTAACTCTGTTGGGTTTGGGCAAGGGAGGAAGGAGGCCAGGTTAAATTTTTTTAATTCAGAAGGTAATATATGCAAATGGTTAAAAAAAAAAAACAAAACACAGTCTCACAAGCTATCAAACAAAGAGTATATTCTCTCCTTTGAACTCCACAGAGGTAATAACTGTTTACATTTTTTCAAATATCCTTCCCAAAACTTTTTAAGTAAAACCTTTTTTAAAAAATAAAATACAAAAAAAGTTTATACTATGAACACTGTTCTGTAACTTTTTTCATTTAATATATTAGTCATCTATCTGTACATATTGATCATTTTTTATAGTTTCACACAATTCCAGTATTTGAGAATTTAACCAGTCTTCTATTGGTAAACATTTAGTTTTTCTTTCTTTTTTTTTTTAATTTTTCTTTTTTACAACGTTGGATTGCACATCTGCCTATTGGCGTGGAGTAGATGCATAGGGTAGATCCTAGCCATAATGTTTCTGGGTCAAGAGTGCATTCAGGGCTGTACCATCTTCGTTCTTACTAGCAGAGCGTGCCAGTCCCGGTTTCCCACACCATCACCCACACAGTTTTATTCTTCTTTCATTACAAATAATTGTGTTTTGCTTCATTTGCCACAGATACCTTCCTCACACTGTTGAATCCCTGGTCCAGATAGTTCTTCCCTCGAAGGCACAGGCCTTCATTTCTTGAGCTTCAACTATATGCCAGGTCCTGGGACAGGTGTGGGAGATAACAGAAGTGACTTAACCTGAATATCTGCCCCAGCAAAGCACTTTGTGATATTCTGTAGACGCTAGTCATCAGTACAGGGAGGATGGAGCTGGGGCTCGGTCCTGGCCCTCAGTGCTCCAAATCACGTAGGAGCAGGGCTCCTGGAAGCTCAGGGCACAAGACCCTTCTGCCATGTGGAGGCTTTGAGTGATAAGGCATTTGGCCAGTCCCTGAGGTGACAGAGGAGCTCAGAAATTCTGGTCATGACATTCTAGCCAGCAGGAACCTGGTACAAAAGTACCAAGATGTGACTTCCTCTGGTGTGACAGGGATTTCACGCTGTCATCTTATTTGATCCTCCAAGAACTCTAAACCAAAAAGGGCAGATGGCATTGTCCTCATTGCTTCACATTAAAATAGGGTCAGATGGCTTGCTCACATCCCCTGCCAGCCAGCGGCAGAGCCAGGCTGGAATATAAGGCCTGCTGACCTCAGAGGCCTGGCTCTTCCTGCCAGCCTTGGCCATCAAACCCTTGGAGTCCAAGATACTTGTGCATTAGAGGAAAACAGTCTACCTGTAATTGTACAAAGGGGAAAGGCCTCCATCGTCCGTTTCTGTGATGAAGGTTCTGTTGGGGATTCATTTCTTGCTTGGTGTGCCTGCCTGTGCTAAGGCCAGTTTGCCTTATTTGGGGGACCAGGTGTGTGCTGCGGCTGTGCAGCCTTTTGACTGCTCCAGGTCTGAGGAGGGGCAGATAGCTCTTGTAACCAAGATAGGCCTTTTCAAATCAGAAAGCCGATATTGTTTGTAGGTTCCGAGGGAGTAATATTGGGCAATGAAAGGTTTCTCTCTTCCTCCGAAAAATGAAACAGAGCTCTGTCTTTCTAATGTAAAATTTTCAGAGTTTGTTTCATTTTTCATTGTGTATTTAACCAGAGCACCTGCAGGAAACAAAACTATTTTTCATTATTAACAAAAATGGTTTAAAAAGTATTCTCATTCCTTTTGCCATGTTGATAATACAAAGAATTTTGATGTTTAAATGATGTATATTATAGGATTGAATAAAAAATAAAAAGATAGTTTATACACATATATTCACACCAGGGCATTGTATGTATACCTGGTGGATTTTGTGAGCTAGAGTTCAGCTTGGATATTCTATCCATTTGAATTTATGGGTTTTCTATTTTTAACCATTTCAGGTTTTGTTGGAGTTATTTGTTTTAAATAATAGGATGTTTTCATAGCCAGGTATTTATTTTTGTTAAAGTCACTTTTTTGCTAAAGATATTTTCCCTGAGGATCTTGTGGCCTGCTCTTTGAGGTCCAGGCTCAAAACTTAATTTTCTTAGTTTTATTTATAGTTGGCCCCTTCTGGTTCAGATACTTATTTTCATTGATATGTCTGTCCTGCTGTTTTTATTTCCTTGTTTATTTTTGAGGAAGCTTTCACTGAGGTAGGATATCCAGTCTGCTTGGATGGTCCGTCTTATGTGCTGGGTCTCAGCCAGGGGGCCTAGTGGCCTGGGAGCCTGGAGGGCCCTTGGAGAGGCCTTGGCCCCGCCTTGCTGTCCTTCCACTGTGACCCACCCCTTTCTCTTGTCCAAAAGTCCGAATATAAAGCAAAGCAGACCAAGATGTGAAATGGTATTTAAAGTTTGAGGCAGCATGCTTCTCTTTGCTCTCCCTTCCCGCCCTTCTCTGGCCACCCTTCAAAGCCTGGCCCACTCCCTTCCTCTGTGAAGGAGGGCCGCTCCCAGGCGCTCCAGCCACAGGGACTCCTTCCTCTTTTTCTGTCCTATTTGTGGTTTGTACTCTTCGTTTGGTAATGAATTATGTACGCTCTGTGACAGCTTCTCTATTGTCATATCAAATGGCTACTGGACCTGTGTTTGATTGTGTAGCTCTTCACAGCTCCATCGGGCTCCTGAGCCAGGCTGCAGCTCTCTGCAGGCTCGGCTTGGCCCGGCTCATGGGAGCCCTCTCAGATGCTGCCTATGGGCTTGGTATCTCCAGTCAAAAGGGAGAAACCATCCTTGGTCACTTGTGGGTGATTGGGTATGTGAAAGAAGAGCTGTACCCAGAAGGATTTACTAGTCAGGACCTGGGGAATAATTTCTGAAGCCAGGGGAACTTGTTGATGCAGAGCCCCTCACCGAGCCATTCCCCACTTGCCACTGGGCACTGGCACATTCATACTTTCTATTTCATAGAGCTGTTGTGGCCGCCGACGGTTTGGAATGATCTCTTACTAGGTTATTGGAATCAAGAATCCCCTGTGAAGCTGCTGTGACTTTCTGATCAATCTCTTAGGGTCTTTCAGCTACTCTTGGTTTGCCTTAGAAGCTTGGTTCTTTGAGGAACAGGTGGCATCTAGGGCTCGGACAGTGAATAATCAATTCAAAGAACATTTGCCATGTTTAAGGCAGTATGCCAGAGTTAGTTGAGATGTTGTTCTCAGACTTCAAGGTGCTTGTAGTTTGGTTGGAAGGAGAGGCCATGGAAAACTAAGCATTCAAGGAGCAGCGGTCCTTACTTGAACTCCCAGAAGGAGGTCCTGGTCCCTGTGGTCCTCCCCTGGCAGCCAGAGGCCAACCTGCAATGCTGCCTTTCTGCTGGGAAGCACACCTGTCCTCAGGTGCCGGGCATCCTGCGTGTGGCCTAGGAGGCCCTGGAGCTGTAGGCCACATGTCTCCTGGCACCAGGGGGGTCACCTGTTGACAGCCATGGTCCTTGTGCACACAGAGGGTGGGTAGCGACTCACTGCGGCTCTGATTGTGATGGCAAAAAGCTGGGACCCACAACATATTCATCAGAAGGGTAGTAGTCAGAGCATATCCATATTGAGGAATACTCTGCAGCTATCAAAAGGAAGAGGAGGGTTTTTATATGTTCACAGGGAAAAACAAAAGAAGCAAGTTGTAGAATAAGATCCATGGTCGGATCCCATTTATGTAAATTGAAAACTCATTTACCTATTTCTGTATGTACATATATAAATATGCAAATGCACAGAGAAGGGTTTGAAAGAACCATACCAGATGATGAAGAATAGTTTCCCTCTGGGAAATAAAGGGGCAGGGGGAGAGAGGAGAGTGGGAAGGATGATAGTGACTGTTTCTCTATTTTTTTTTATTCCTTGTTGTTGTTGGAGTATCTTCATATTATCTGTTTGAACGAAGAGAGGTAGGGAAGGAAGAGAGTGGGTGGGTGGTGTCTGTAGTAGTGCAGGTAGATTGCATCTTGAATGCTCAGGCTCAACTGGAATGGGTTCTGGGTTTAATATTGATATTTCCCATGGAAACATGTGACATCAAGCATGCAACATAGTTGTCATCCATCGTCAATAGGTACAAAGCAGGTACATCTTCCACTTCATTTAAGTCATCTCAGTCTCTAATGGGGAAGATAGCCCAAGACATATCTTTTAACTGTATTGACTTTATTTTCAATATCAATTGTGCTATACTACTCAATTGGTTCAGTTCAATAAGTCTGTCTTTTTTTAGATTCACAGATCCTCTGGTGAGGAAGCTTGAAGCATTGGGCAAGCTTTACTCTTTGGATTGGCCATTGTTTCCAGTGTAGATTATTTCAGTGATCTTACTGACATTGCAAAAACACCACACTATCAAATTGCTAATGAGGTCAGGGCCTTTGAAATCAAGTAATTGCTTGACCTGGAATGGTTTTCAGGTTCTTATTTGTTTCCAGTGAAACCCAGTGGTGTTCATCTCTCCAGGAAAATCTCTTTGATGCCACCCAAGTATCAGTGGTACTTACAGTACCAAAGCCTGGCAGCAGCTTTGATGTGTTGAGGTAAATTTGTTTGAAGCCAACCCCAGACTTAAATAGAAATGACTCAAACAGAAATGATTTTGGTAGGTATCGAAAACTGTCTAGTAATTGCTATTTCTTGAATTAAGTTGTATTTAAGTTCCTTGTATGGAGGCAGTCAAGCGCATAGAAGGACGGCTTCATCTGGCTGCTCACCCTTCAAAGTGAGCAGCCACACTTTGGTCAGAATTCTAGCGCTCACCCAGAATTCCAGTCTAAATGGCCTGGAAGGGGCTTGAAATCTTCCAGCCCTTAACTGATTCTAGGGAGGAGACCACATTTAGTGAAAGAGATGAGTGTTCACCTTCCTTCTGCCTGGCTCTTGGCTGTGTGTGCCTCTCCATGTAGCTGAAGACTTGCAAAACACACTCCCAAGATGTTTCCTTAGGCAGCCCCAGTTTTTTTCAAGCTTTTTCTAATAAGCTCCCTCTCATTCCCCTCTCCTGACTCCTCCTCATGAACAAGGGCCCAAGACTGTGTTTTTGGAGTCATTGTGCACATCCCTCCTAGTCTTCAACTGGGAGCATACATGTGGATGTCCTGCTATGCCAGGAGCTCCAAGCCAACATCTCCAGAAAAGGACGTAGCTGTGGTCCCTGCCTGCATTCCATCAGGAGTGATGCTTCAGTTTGCCCCAACTATAGTTGACTATCCAGACGGGAGGGCCCAAGTGCGTGCTGTGGGTGGTGGGGTTTGGTAAGTTTGTGGGAGGCCAGGAGGCCTGCAGCTGGCCTTGGGGAAGGTGTTGCAAAGAAGGGACATGCTAAGCCAGCCTTGTCAGACTCACGTGGCTTGGCTCTGTGGGATGGAGAGGAGGGTGATGTGTTCAAGTCAGAGAACCTCTCCAGGCCTGGTCAGCATGGGAAATAAGCCTAGACTGGAGTCGGGGACCATGATGGGGTCTGCCTGATAAGGGTGATGGTTGTGGTCACTACTGGGGTAGCGGACATACCGTGAAGGGCTTGGCAGGGCAGAACTCCAGGGTGGTGGGAGGACAAAGGACAGGAGGCAAGGCTGGAAAAGCAGGCTCACACCAGTTCAGAAAGGTCTCATTTGTCAAGCTGTGAAGTTTGAGATTTATCTTGTGGGAAATAGGGACTCAGCAAAGTTCTGTGGACAAAGTCAGGGGACACATGCAAATTCCTTTTCCAGGATGCTGCCTTGGGCATGGAATAGAGGGAGGGAAGGTGGGTGTCAGGAGGCTGTTGGGAAGCCTGGTTAGGAATCATGAGGGTTTGAACTGGGACTCTGGGGTGTGGTGTTTCCAGAAGAGTCTGCCTTGATCTGAAGGTCATGTCCACAGAGTGGCACACCAAGGCAGTAAATGAAAGGTGGAAAAGAAACGCCAGCAATAGTTGTAGCAGACAAAATAAAATTGAAAGCAAAAGAAAAAATAATTGGGATAAACAGGAAAGCTACATAAATGAAAAAAAAAGGAGCAGTCCATCAGTAAGTTTGACAGACATGACCTTGTATGCACTTAATAAAACAGCTCCAGGATATAGAAAGTATGTCATATCTCAGGTGGAATGAATAGGGATTGCTCACTGATTAGCTGTGGGGATGAGTGGGGTGGAGTTAGGTGTGCCTGAGGTTACATGATAGCCTAAAAGCACTGTGGGGCCTCTGGAGAGAGGCTGATGTTAGTGAAGGGCCCCAAGGTCAGTTCTGGTTGGGATGCTCGGGCGACATTCATGAGTGGGTAGAGACACAGGTCTGGAGTTCAGGAGAGAAGAGCAGGCTGGGTTGTCAGCCACTGGGGCTGAGCAGAACCATGCGAGAAAATGCTACCTGAGCCTGAGCCGGAGAATAGACCCCCAGGATTGTGGCGTCACCTTGCTTTCAAGTGGTGGTGTAAGCATGTTAGCACGCTCTCGCCAGTACCACCAGGTCTTGCTGTGATGGAGGTAGGTCTTGATGATCATTCCTAAGGGGGTTTGAGTTAGTCTGAATCTTTTTAGGTCCAGCCTGGGAATTCCCTGCAGGGGCTCCGCAGGGACAGAAGGATGGGAAGGAGGCGCTGGCCCAGTGTGTGACTGTGTTTGTTTCACCCAGGCTGAGCACCCGCAGTTTGCTGGTCATTGACCCTTAACCAGAAGGCACTCAGTACCTGTGGCGGTGTCAGGCACTGCAGAGAGCAGAAGGGTGAGAGCGAGTGACACAGGAGCAAACCTGGAAAGCTTGAATCAAGGTGGTGATTCTGTTAAGGAAAGGGAACAGCCGAGGAGAGTATCAGCAGAGGGAAGAGTGTGTTTCCCTTCTCAGGCCCAGGGCCAGCCCCAGCCCTGTTGCAGTGATGGATGAGGATAGCAGCAGAGGGCTTGGGTGGGTTACAGCCTCCTAGGGTGAAGGGCTTCAAGTCTGCAATCAGAAGTTGAGGTTTTGTTGGTTGAGACCCAAAGCAGGGTTAAAGGGCTCTGTTGGTACCATGATTGTTTTTCACCGTAAAGAAAATAGAGATTCAAATATAGTCTGGCTTATCAAAGACAGGTTTAAACAAATCTGCCCTTTTTCAGGTGCTCTTAATAATCCATTGCCTGGTAGGTGATACACGTGACCTTGGTCTGCCCACACCTGCAAGGGAAGTGATCCAACCTTATTTTAAAACCCTGAGGGTGAAGCAATAGCACCTAGCTGGTTTCATCACCTCAGTACAGGCTGAGTGAACAAGTCCTTGCCCTTACTGCTTTTAAAAATGTCTTCCTCCCCTTCATAGTCTCACCCTAGGGCATTCTGGAGACCCATGTGTGTTCTAACCCTGTGTTGAATTAAAAAATTATTTCTCTCTCCTCAGTTATCACCACAACTAGCACAAATGTTAAGTTTCACCCTTCATCACTGGGCAGGGGCATCTTCAACCATCTCCTGCCCTCTTTCCTGGTGGGAAAACAAATGGTGAAAGTCAGGATTAACCAAACCATAGTTTGCTTATAGTGCCGGTGACTAGAAGGAAGTAGGTGGTCTGAAATCTGAATTTGAGCCTCTTTCTCTTGAGGTCCAATTTGTGGGCTTGCTTGCTTGCTTCTCAGATTTTTTCCCAACTAAATGGGGCTAAGCCCTGAGGCATTGGCTACTTCAGAAGAACTGTAGCTACCCACCCAAGAAAGGAAAGCATGTGTCCACAAGTTACCATGCTTCATCCCTCTGCCATTTTAGAGGCTGCAGAGAGTCTGGCTTCCCTGACATTTTGTGATGAGGGAGTAAGGCATGGAGAGAGGCATCATTCAGCAGCAGAGCGGAGATCAGGCCTTGGCTTGGGAGTCTTAGTCTTAGAAACAATTCCTAGTCAGATTAGCTCATGGGTCAGTTCAGGATGAGTTGAAGTTATACTGGCCTTTAGCACATTTGGGGCCGAGCAGTCATGGAACAGGTACACTAAACCTATCCATTTAGTTAGATGATTTTTTCAACAACACTAGCCCCATGGCACCCAAGTGGAAGGCAGTTTCAAGTCTACTCCAAGTGACTATCCAGTTAAATTGCACATGGAATGGCCCAAAGGAAGACACCTTACTTCTAACCCAGGAGGAACATTGCCAAGCCTCTCTCCCTTGCTCCCATGGGGCAGCCTCCCTCTTGAAAGTGGTGTGTAGCTGTGCCCTGGCCCCCCATGGCCCTGCTGACTCTAGCACAGGGTTTTCTGATCTTGGTGGCTGCTGCATCTCCCCTGGTGAGTCCTTGCACAAGTTTCTTATCAAGGTGCCTGGAGCTTCCTTTTGTGCGGTGGAGCAAGAGGATGCAGCTGTCAAAATAAAAATAACCTGTCCAATTTCTGTCAATGGTAGGCTGCCTGGTGCAGGGGCAGGGGGCTGGGTGAAGCACTGCCCAGTAACCAGAAGGTCTCAGATGCAGAATTTGCCCACAGGCCGCTCAGGCCCCCTGGTCCTCAGAGCAACCAGTGACCCAGGCTCGAGAGCAGGAAGGCTGACATGCTTCAGTGAATGTCGGGCTGCACCAGCACAGGCCAGTGGTTCCCGACTAGAGAGATGAAGAATAGAATTCACATTTCGACGCTATTGAGGAGAAACTGGAGAGTACTGTTCTCTCTCTTCCTTCCCTCCACCCCCTTCCCACAGATCTTCTCATCGCGCTGAGCCCTGGGCCCCACCCATGTGGTCTTCTCTTGGCAACTACCTGGCACAGCCTCGGCAGAGGGCTGGGGGTTGAGAGGGCAGCCCTGGGGAGGGGTGAGAGTGCCCCAGACTGGGTTGAGGTCTGTACATTCCCAAGCAAACCATTTCTAGGGCCTAATCCCAGAGGGAGGACCTGACGTAAGGCAGGACAAGCTGTGACTCTGTTCAGAAAGAGTTTAAATGCCACCAGTGGTGTCAGGGTGTAAGAAATGTGGCCATCTTCAAAGCAGATAACTCACCCTGTAGTTGGTTTGTAATTCTATGGTAATTCTTCTAAGTGAGGGCTTTGAATAACCCATTTTTTAGCAATCTGCCTTGCAAAAGAGGCTATAAGTAATGTTCCAAGCAATGCCCACTGCCTCCCTGAGCAGAGAGCTGTATGTAAGGAGGGAAACACCATGTTTTGTTGAGCAGGTGTGTTTGACTCAGGCAAGTGCATTTATGGAGATACTTGACTCTCTCCTCCCACCTAACTCTGGCAGAATTGTCTGCCCTCTGCAGTCAGGCATGTGCCATGCCATTTGCTAGTCACAGGGAGGATAGGATGGCTGCCAAGAAACAGGCCTACTGAGAGCAGACCCTCCTTTCCCCCTGACTTGCTGTGCGCCAGACCCTGTCCTCAAAACCTATTGCATCTGATATCCTTGTTTTAGAAAACCACCATATTAGAGTAAAATTCCTCTGTCACCCTTTCTTGCAAAGAGTAAGGAAGATAATTGAGCAAAATCAATGAGTAAGAATTTTGCAAATTTCTAGAAGGTGGCTTGCTATCTCGTGTAATCATTTAAATGTAGAAGAAAAACGTGTTCTGCAAAATGAACTCCCAAGTCCTTTGGCAGCCATCTGTTGATCTTGGAAGAGAGGTACTAAGGTACCAGTAGGAAGCTGACTGAGGTAGGACATGTAATAGAGAGACTGGCCTGGTCGCAGTGATGGAAATTGCAGTCCCCTGTGCTGGGGCCAGAGTACCTGTGGGAACACAGGGCTGGGGCGTGCACGAGAGGGGACTTGGGCTGTTGCCTGAGGGTGGGGGCAGACTGAGGTCAGAGAGGGCTTTCTGGAGAGGGTTGGCAGGTATAGCTGGGAGGCTTTACTGAAGAAGATATTCCAGAGAGAAGGCACCACAGGACCAGAGGGGATGGGACAGTGCAGGACCCTGGGAAGACTCCTAAGCAGCCCCATGCACTTGGAGTTGGGTGAGCTGGGGAAGTGGCTGGGAGAGGGCCTGGAGATGAAGTTAGAAAGACAAGTTGTGGACAGGTATCACAGAACTTTGGAGACTAGCCTCTTTATTTTGCAGCCAGTGGAGAGCCACTCAGTAATTTTTTAGCAGCCAAGACACATGATTGGATAAAATTTTATTTTATCCAAAGGTAAATTTTTCCTTAAAGGTACCCATAGAATACTCCTAAAGTATCTACCACTGATTTCTCCTTCCCTCTGAGCATCAGCTTCATTCATCATAACTGTTTGATATTGTTGTTTAAATTAGCCTGCAATAAATGCTGCTGTAGCAGGCCGTGGCTGGAGCGATCGCTGCTGCGCCTAGTCCTATTTTCATGAGTCATGCTGTGGATTGGCAGGTCCTCAGACTCAACTGAAAGGACAGAGCCAGCTTTCAGTTGTGAGTTGGAGTCAGCATGGACATCCTCCACTGACTTCTGATAGCTACCCATGTCGGGTTAAGGACATCCGATGTGCTGGCTATGCCCACTTTAGCCTTTCATTGAATATCTTGGACAAAAATAAGCATTTGGATCCTCATCTGTTGACCTGACAAGTCAAATGTATGTAGTTTTTTGACTAACCTGAAAGAAGTCAACAGGTGTTGGGGGTTTATCATTTGCATTTTGTCTCACAAAATCAAACGAAGGGCTAAATCTTGTCTCTCCACTCTGACCTTCCCACCCCCTCCCCACCCCATCAAATACCGCAGAGTTCTTGGAAGTTGTTATTTGCAGTATTGTTTCCTAAATTTAGCATGCAGGAAGAATCAGCAGCAAATGGGCACTTTAAGAAAATACATCTCAATTTTTGAACTTGGACTTAAAGCATGCATTATCTAGCATTTATCTTCTGGGGTACCTTTCTACAATAATTTCCTTAAGGTTTTTGTTATTATACAAATGATAAAGGAAATAAAAAAGAAAAATCACCAAGAATCTCGCCCCCTGTACCTTATCTGTTTTCTTTTCTATGCTAACTTTCAGTTCTTAGTCCACAGGAATACATAGTTTTTCCAGATGTAAGCATCGTGTGGATATAATTTTGTATTCTACTTTTTTCCTTTAATGTTACATAATTTTTACAAATTTTATTGGCTGTCTTAAAATTCTTAGATTGAGAAGAAATAATTAAATGTATGTGGCAGGTGCTAGGTTTGACTTTCACACACATAAACAAGATAGAATCTTAATATGCTTTCTCTTATGTAAAGATACTCTGTAAAAAGGTGGCACTAGAAAGGAAACGAAATAATTAAATGGCCAAACCTCATGGTGCATCTTCGGAAAGAACTTCCAGTCAGGAGCTGTCATCTCTAGAGTGATACTTTTTTTTTTATTTGGAAGTACTCAGAGTGGTTATCTACAATGAGAGAAACTTTTGCTGTGCGTGTGTGTGTGTGTATGTTTAACAAATCAATTTTATTGATAAATATTGAAGCATACAGTTCATCCAAAGTGTACAATCAATGGTAATTTGGTATAATCACATAGTTGTGCATTCATCACTTCAATCATTATTAGAGCATTTTCATTATTTCAATAATAATAATAATAAAAACAAACTGTGTGTTTTAGTAGTGTAGATAAGCAGTGGTCTTGCTTTTGATCAGGTGTCAGGGCTGTCAAAATCACGTTTTTTTTTTAATTTTATGTATCTTTTTTAGAGTCAAATTCTTTTTTTTTTTTTTTTTTTTTTTAATGTGCTGAAATGAGCTCTTCATAGGGCTTCCAGCTTATTTCACCCAGCACGTTAATGGTATTAGATGACCAGGGCTTCTTCGGGAATGCAAAGTCCAGTGCAGCACGCTGCTGCCCTGGTACCTCTTAAATGTGATTGTTTGCCAAAGAAAAAATGCCCTCTCCTTAGGGGGAGCCTTCCTGTGGATACCCATATTGTCACTGGCACTGCATGGGAGAAGATGAGGAATTAAGGTTTCTAATGGTGTCTTTTTTATTAGCAGCTAAATTAACTTTTCCTCTGTATGGGTTTCTCGACTCTGGCCCCTTGCTAAGTTCCTCTCCTTCCACTTGTGTCTCCACTCAGGTTTGAATAGGTCGTTGCAAGGAATACAGTTATAGTCTAAAACTGGTTTTCTTCAGCTTTGCTGAGAGAGAGAAACAGATTCTGAATGGCCTGCTCTTTCTTTTGAAAAGTCAAATGTCAATAGGTTCTTCAGAAGACTCTTACTTATGATGTCTCAGAAGGAAAAGAACAGTGAATTTTAGAAATTGTACTTGAAACAAGCGAGAGTTTGATCTTTTTACTAGTCTTGAAATCAGAATTTTGGCGCTCACTTTTCAAGTCCTTGCCCCTGTATCGTTTTACGTGTAACCTTTAGTTTCAGGGCCAAAGAAAGGCAAAAACCTTACTTTTGGTGGTTACTATGTTTGTTGAAACAGAAAACTGAAAAATATTAGAACTTTTGAGAATATTGACTTAGAAAGGTTTAACCTTTTGTCAAAAGGAACCTTCTGGAATACTTTCTAAACTTTCTTCTTGGCCAAGTAATGTCTTTTGTTTCTTTCAAAACCTAACACGAAAGCTTAATCCAAAAAGCCTTCTTTGGCAAATCCCTCCTGTTCTAGTTTGCTTTGCTGCTGAAAGCAGATACCTTAAAATGAGTTGACTTTTACTATGGGAATTTATTAGCTAACAAGCACACAGTTTTGAAACCATGAAAATGTCCCAAATCTAGGCATCATCAAGGCAATGCTTTCTTCCCAAAGTCCGACTGCCAGCGATCCTGACTCCTCTGTCACATGACAAGGCACATGGCAGCATCTGCTAGTCTCTCCCTTCTCTTCTGGGTTTTCTTGCATTCAGCCTCTTGCTTCCATGGCTTTCTCTCTCTGTCTGAATTTCATTCTCTTATAAGGACTCCGGTAAAAGAATTAAGACCCATCCTGAATGAGGTGGGTCACACCTTAAGTTAAGATCCTACTCACCAAAAGAGCCTGCTTACAAAGCATCATACCTAATTCTTTTATTTTTCTGTATTTTCCTAATTTTTATTCCACGTTATTTCATACCAAGTGATGTGTTGCTTTGTATTATGCATATTTAGTCTTACCGTGGATGGAAACTTTTTCAGTAATCCATCTTCTCATCCTCCCTCTGTGCCCACCTGGTACAGTGTTGACACAGTTCTCTGGGCATGTTGGGCCGCTCCGAATCCTGTGTGGTCAGAGAAGTGAGCTGCCTTTCCTCTGTCTCCTGTGGACCTCATCTTTGTAGTGACAGTCTTGCAATACAGACTAAATCCTTTTCCCTTCAGTAAGCAGCAGAGAATTATTTCTGTATTTCAGTGCATCCTTGGGCCAACTCTCTACATTGAAAAGCTGTAACTTGACATTTGTTACCTCCATAAAAGTTTAATGTTAAGTTGACTCTACACAGTCCACTTTTTTTTGAAGCATCATGGAAAGTACTATATTTTTATTTAGTGAGAATTTGATAACCAGTTTTTGTTCTTTAATGTTATAGGTAATGTGAAGGAGTAAAAACCATGTACAAATGCTATACTAATGAAGACATTGCTGCTATTTTATGAATTTTTATGCTACTACTTATGAATTTTTCAGATTGTTCTAGAGTTTAAGTTTTTTTTTTGTTTGTTTGTTTTTTACTTTAAACATACTGTGCATAATTTAGCTAAAAAAATTCCTAGCCTTATCTCTGTCTCTGCAAACCCCAGCACTAGAGAGTGGGACTTTGTTTAGGTCCTTTGGGGTGAAAAATCTGTTCCATGTTACAGTAAAGTATTTGCAGAACTCAGTTCATTAATACTAGAATAATTTTAAGTCTGTCTGGCTTTCTTATGGCATTGGGTCCTTCATGCTTTCAGCACTTTTGCTGCTTTCTGAATTAGTAATCAACTGTCATGAAAGGTACCCATGCGCAGGCCTCCAAATCTCTTTTTCAGGTAGCACCAGCTCTGTAGTCCATAGATACACATTGTGATTCGTTAATGACTAAGCAAGATAAATAGATGCTCTTGGGTGGTGAGCAGCTGGACCTTTTTGACAGTTTTGACTCTTTTCTTTACTGAATTCACACAAATTGTTGCATTCTTATTATAGATCCCTGTGAGCTGGTTCTTAGACATCTCATTCGAGTGGACAGGAAGGAGATTGACATCTCTAAGCATGTTCTGTACAGTGTACTTGTTGCATGGTTCAGCCAAACCCCAGCTCTCTCATCTCTAGCTTTACCAGGATAAGTTAGGGGGTGCAATAAAATAGTTTTCCATCTCTTGAACTATTCTTACAGTGTATATCTTCAAGTTAATTGATTTTCAACTTGTTCTCGTCTTTCTTACTTTTTCTGAGTGTCTTCTGTATGCTGGGCATTGTTCCAGGGAAGGTGATAGTGAGGGTGATGATGAGTCTGTCTTTGAGAGAACATGATCTTATTTTATGTCTCATATTTTCTGCCTTAATGCAGAGGGTCCCCAAATTGTGGTCAGGAGCCCTTGTTCCTCTTTAGAAGTTTCACAGATAGGAAGCTGTAGCTGCCTCACGCCCAGTCCACCCAGTGAGGGTAAGGGGCCCGGCCTGCCCCAAGGTTGCTGCCTCGTCCTCTGCGCTCACCAAGGGGGAGAACCTCCATCGTCTTGCTGTGGTTCGCAGGTCTTCATGCCCCACTGACTAGGCTCTCCTGCCTCCTGCAGCCGGCTTCGGAGGGGACCACAGCCCACCGGGGGAACACCTAAAGAAAGCAAATCCTTTCCCAGGCACGATGCTGTCAGCATTTATGGTGAAGGCTCCTAGTAAGCTGAGAGCTATTTAGCCTCTCTCCTCTGGCCTATCTCTTCCTTTTCTTCCGTTTTTTTTGTTTGCTGTTTGTTTTCTTTTTTTCCTGGGCTTATTTTAGATTCCTGTCTTGGAGGGAATCCTCTTCAGCCTTCTTTGATTGATTTAAATTGCTCAGACTGAAGATTTGCAGAAGGGAAGATGGAGACCTGAGAATCCTTCCAGCCCCTCTGGAAATCCTGGTCTAAAAGCGAGACCGGAGGAAGTATGTTGGGGGAGGAAAGAAATTCACAGGCTTCTGGGGACCCATCTACTGCCAGCTCTAAGAGTAAATGAAAAGAATTAAATGAATAAATGTCATGGTGGCTGTATGAAATGATCGGTTATATGTATCTGTACCAGCAAGCCTGTTTGGATAGTTGGAGGGAGTGAGATGACTTTGTTTTTTTACAGTAGCATTTACTTTTCAATTTTCCTGCCCTTTATATCACTGCTCTAATACCTCTCTGAGTTTGGAGATACTTTAGAATTTTCTGAAACTGCCTCAGTATTCCAGCAGAGCACAGTCCTCTGAGTCCAGGCTTAATGGAGACAGAGACAGAAGAAGGCAATGGGGGTGACGAAATGAAAGGTGAATGAGATAGAATCTGTTGGTTCATTTTCCTTTTCTACCAGCTGACCCTTTAACTTGACCCTTGGCATGTTGGTCTTAAGTGAAGTGTTCCCATGTGGATAAATGGGGCCTTCTTAAAATATACATTAGTTTGGCACACAAACTTTTAGTCTTCTGAAAGGCAAGCAAAACAAAGCCGATTGTTTCCATGCGTAAACCTCTTATTAGTGCATCTGTGAAACATGGCTTTTGTAAACTCAACAAACTTTGGATCTAGAGAGCTGCAACACAGTGTTATGATTTTAACTCATACTGTTAAAGTTTTTACTAATAGTGTTTCCTTTTTGGTCATTGAGGATCCCAATGAAATAGAAGAAAAAATGTAAAATATATGAACAAGTGTCTGAGGGAGGGATAGTTTGGAAACTTGTTGACACTGACCATTTCACTTTTTAAATGCACCCCCAGACTTTTGTCTAACCCTACCAACTGGAATACGAATATTTGTACATGTGGTCACGGAAAATAACCAGGAACCTTAATTAGTTTTCCCCCAGTTCCTTGGCAACAAAAGACTAGTGAAAAACTTCTCCTTTTTATTTTTTTATTTTTTGACCTGAGTAAATAGTTCCCTTAAAATACTTTTCTCCACTGAGTGCCTTGTTTTTATTTTTTATCTTATCTTTCATTCTACAGGGGGTGAAATACCTGTGCATTCCAGCAGCGGATTCACCATCTCAAAACCTGTAAGTTATTTTTCCATGTTATCTGGAGATAATAAAAACAAATGAAAGATTGTGACATCCTTAGATCCAGTGGGAGCCATGAAATTCATCCACAGTCTCCTGTTCTCCATAGAACCACAGAGGGGCAGTGACCTGGCCAGAGTCGTGGCTAGAACCACGAGGCCAGTCGCCAGCCCTTCCTCTGTGCAGCACTCACTGTTGGAGCATCCACAACAATGGTCTGCTTTTAAAAAGCATGCCTCAAACCAAACCTTCAGCATGCTCATCCTTTCTCTAGAGACCAACCCTTAGAGAAACGGTTAGGTTCTGTCTAAAGCAGCTCTGTCCAATAGAATTAAAAGGCAAGCCACATATGTCATTTTAAATCTTCTGGTAGCCACATTTTAAAAAGTAAAAAGAAAAGGTGTAATTAATTAGTAATGTTTTGAATCCAGTAAATCCAAAACATTATCATTTCAACATGGACTCAATATGAAAAAACATATTAATGGGATATTTTACATCCTTTTTTTCCATACGAAGTCTCTGAAATCTGGTATGGATTTTCAAACTTACAGCACATCTCGATTCAGACCAGCTGCATTTCAAGTGTTCAGCAGCTGCATGTGGCTGGCGCTGGTGGCTACCAAGGGGGGACAGTGCAGCTCTGAAGCCTATCTGAGTTGAGTAAAGAGAAAGTCAGGCCCCATTTTCTCCACAGTTGAATTAATCTCCAGTGACATTTTAACTCTATTTGTCCCTATAAAGAGAGCTTCACTCTTGCTACCCTTCCCACCAGGTATCCATATATGATAGCAGTATTTGAAGACCTGTGGCATTAGGCTTCAGCAGGATGTTAGACGGGGCTCTCTAGAGACCCATGGCAGTTACAGATTCGTCATACATACCCTTAAGTGTCCAGAAGTGACCCAAGAAGACCATGGCATGGAGTGGGAGGTAGTTTTGCTGAAGCAGGATTTGTATCTTGCAGGCTGAGGTGGGGGCAGAAGTCAAGGCACTCACCACCCATCCAACTGGCCAACCCAGCCTCTGATTCCCAGAGACTCAAACCCCACCTAGCATTGCATCTGGGGCACCATAAGCTACAGTGGTCGTGAGTTTTGGAGTCCACAAGCTTATTAGGATATTCGTCCTCCATGGCTCACCAGTTCTGCCTACGAGTCCTAAATATCAATAGTATAGACAACATAATCATATAATTAGTGACCCATGTGTTCTGCCTCTACTAAAGTAATCAAACAGTGCAATGTCAACCAACCTTTGTTTTCCATCACTGGAGAACAGAGAGATCACATGTTAAACAATAATTTTGTGAGATCTACCTGTTTAAAAAAATGGGGCTAGAGTTAGATCAACTGATGTGGAAAAGTTGAGGTAGGAGAGTAGGGGACAGGTGGTACTGAGTTAGACCAGGAAAGGGCATGGGCAAGGTAGGAAGTGGTGACAAGTATGTTCTCCCCACACTGACGTTTGATAGTTCACAGTAAAGGCGGGTCTCCAAGTTGAGGCTGGTGGAGGAGGGACCCCGCTCAGGGCACTGGGAAGACAAGGGGCAACCTGGGTCTGCACAGGGGGAAGGAGCATTAAAGAAGTTCCTTGGTTACAAGTCGTGTCAAGAAACAGAAGTGGTCGGAGGGCATGGTATGTACGGAAGGAAGTGAACCACTGCTCTTCTCTGAAGATCACAGCAGTCTTCTGGCATGTGTTTTTTGGTGGCTATTTTTAGAATAGTTGCTTTCCTTTTATCTCAAACCGAGATTCTAACACACTGTTGAACTTGTCAATAGCTGATTGGCAGTATGGTTCTTCAGAACGATCAAAGTGTAAAGCAGCCTGGCCATTGGTCAGCAGGCACACAGCCACCTGTCCTTGATCTTCCCCAAGGACTTCAAGGCCTTGCCAGGAGCACATTGCCTCCTTGGTGTTGGTGGTGTCCCACTGACTCACCAAGTAAATATTCAGCAGTCCTGACTGTAGGCAAAGAAGGCAGTAGACCTAAAAGTGGGAAAATCCACATTTTAAAACAAGTCCCATCTACCTTGGGTAAATCACTTTCACCCACCTTCACTTCACTTCTCTTCCCTGAAAACGCCTGCCTTCAGGATTTTTGTAGGTGAGATCATATTGTGAAACTGTTTTCTATGAACTCTTAGCACTTTCGCAAATGAGGTTACTTTTACTCAAAGTGTATTAATGGGTTTTGAGGGTTACAGAAAAGATAGTTGAAATGACAGGTTTTGTGCTCCAGGGGTCCATTTCAGTTGCTTAGAAGATGCGCTTCTGTAGAAAGATGAGGGAGGCAAGGGAGAGAGCAGGTCTGTTCCGGCCTCCAGTGTGTGGTTCTCTAGCACTGAGGGGTGACTGCCTGAGGGCTAGTTTGGGTACAAGATTTGCCAGAGGACTAGACTGCAGTAATGGAATTAGTTCTCTCCTGTGCCAAATATGTAAACAGGTAGTGTCTTGTGGTTTGCCTTGGTAGCCCTTTCCTTGTATCTGAATGAAAGGGTAAAGTGGGATCCCAGGTTCTGGCAGACTTGGTGTGTTGCAGCATCAATGTTTGGGGCTAATGACAGAAGGACTGTGCAGAGAATGTGTTCATTTAGAGTAAAGATTTATCATCTTTTCTTTTGAGGTCCTACCATGGATAGAACCTTCTGTTGCAGTTAGAAAAGGATGTAAAGACCTGAACTCACCTAAAGTGGGAAAGGGGGCATTTTCTAGTGTGGTATGTTATGCTTTTAGGTGTTTGCATGATTCTTTGGGGACATTTTTATTTTTAAATCCATTAATAATAGCAAAAGCTTATGTATAAATAAGACTATTGGCACTTGATCCATGATTCTGTAAAATATTTCTTGCTCTGCTGAAGCTTTTTGGAGCTCTTGGAGTCCTGTTTGGACCTGAGTGTAAAAATTGGCATATTAAGATGGCCTATGAAATAGTTTGAGTTTCTCTTTTCCTACTGCAAGTGTTTCATTGAAAAGCATAACATTTTTTAACAATGAACATGCTTTCATGATATAATCAAACTAGAAATAGTAGTTCTTCAGTTTTGTCACTTTTAATTCCTGAGACCTGAGAGTTCCTGTATTTAATGACAACATAAATTCTAAAAACACTGGATTGCTTACTGTTTGAAATTTAGGTATAGATTTAAAATATGGTTTCCAACTATAAATATAAGTTAAGGTTTCATATCCTAAAATTTTCCCCTCAAATCCTTACACCAACAGGAATTTTGGTTAATCCTGCTTAGCTTAGCAGAAGGTTTTTGACCTTTGAGACTTAAAACTGCTTTCACTTAGCATTCAGTTGCTACAAACTGCTCAGAAAGGTCAATTTCTATGTCTTGGTCTTAATCCCCAAGAACCCCCACCCCCCCACCCCCGCCCCTGCTCTGATCTTCCAGGAACTTGAAATGCAGAAACCTGGTTTGAGATAACATAAGCACATTAAAATTTTAGCTCAGTTCCCCCAGCCACCTTGCCTCAGAGAGTCAGGAAATGTAAAAGTTCAAGTTCTCATAGTTATAATAACGCTGCAGGCCCAGTGTGGTATGTTTCGTTGATTTTGTCACAATTAGAGGTATCCTAGAGTGTGTATCAAATACATATACTGCATGTTTGATGGGATTTGCTCTGTTGTGTGGGACGGATTAGTGAGCTAAGGTTTTGAGAAATATTTGCTTTTGCTTTCTTTTTGGGCTTTCTTGGGCAAGTCATTTTAACCTCAGTTCTCTCCTCTGTAAAATGCATACCTCAGAGGATTTTTATAGTATTAGGTGAGATAATATATGTGAAAATGTTGTATATGAGCACTAAGTATTTACAAAACTAAGATGATTTTTTCAGTCTGCTCACGTAAAGTGTATTAATGTTTTTTGAGGGTGAATGGTTTGATATAAATTAACTTATATTTGTTCATTTTTATTTTCACATATATTAAATTTACATTTTATATTTGGACATCATTAAGAGAATAATGTCTCCTTTTTTTTTTCCTAACAGACAAAAGAATCAGGTTTGTACCAGGCTGTGGAGTCTGTAACATTGCATCACTACAACAGAGCCTTCATGACATTCAGTGGTTTGAGAATTGAGCAGGTCTCTAAATTTCTTGAGGTTTTTGTGGGGAGAAAAGGCATTAGCAACACAGAGCTTACATTTAAAACATTTAACAAAACTTCCTTTCTTATGTCACCTCCCTATCTTTTTGTCTGTTCTTCTTTAGTTTAGCTTTCTTCTATCCTTCCAGCTCTATTTTTCTCTCTTTTTTTAATTATTTAGGAAAAGTTGCACAAAATCAGGGGACTTTGCCATTATGGGTCCTGCTTTCGTTGCTGCACATGCACACACTCTCACGGTCTTGAGGACATCAGAGACACACACTTACACATTCACATGGTCTTCAGGACGTCGGAGGCACACGCCTACACACTCACGTGGTCTTCAGGATGGAGACACACACTTACACACTCACATGGTCTTCAGGACGTTGGAGACGTACGCCTACACACTCACGTGGTCTTGAGGATGTCAGAGACATACCTGCACACTCACGTGATCTTGAGGATGTCGGAGACACACACTTACTCACGTGGTCTTGAGGACATCAGAGACGCATACCTACACTCTCACGGTCTTGAGGACATCAGGGATGCACACTTACACACTAGTGTGGTCTTCAGGATGGAGATGCACATTTACACACGTGGTCTTCAGGATGTCAAGAGACACGTACCTACACTCTCATGTGGTCTTGAGAACATCGCAGATGCACATGCACACACTCTCATGGTCCTGAAGACATCAGAGATGGACACACATGTGCACATGGTCCTGAGGGTGTTGGAGATAAACAAGCACTCACTCATATGGTCTTGATGTCAGAGACGCACACGCACGCGGTCCTTCGTGGCATTGTCCCTGGTAAAGGCAAAATAAGCAAAATAAAGAAATGGCTAGAGTGAGTTCCAGAAGACTTAAAGAATTATCTTTTAGTCTTACACTCTATCTTTACTTTTTTGGTGTTGAACCTAAATCATTTTTTGAAATGATGTTGTAATAGATGGCAGAGAGGCTTTTTTCAGTTTGTGTTATAAAAGACCATATCTGACCCCAAAATAGTATGATAACCCATCTCCCAGCTTTTGTAAACACTGACAATGTGTGGCACGTACCAGCTGGGACTCACTGATAGGACACGAGGTGGCCCTGTGTGTTTTGGTGCCAGGCACCGAGAGAGTAGCCCCAGATGTCTGCTCCTGCTCTCTTCTGTGGGGGGAGCTTCAGCCTATGCATGCGCACACACACATTTATATTCTAGGAACATCTTGGATTCTTGTGGCCTTTGCCATCAAATACAATCTCATCTGATATTGCTGGTTTTGGAATAAAACTAGCCACCATTCAAGGAACTTGGCCAGATCCTGGGGCTCCATTTCCACTCAGCAAAGCACTTCTGCACAGGCAGCAGTGGACTCAGAGGCCATGATTCAGCCTTGAAAAAGGAGCATCTGCCTGCATTCCCATGGCTTTAAAGAAATTGTGTGGTGTGATTTTAGATGCCATCCACCATCCTTCTGTGAACTCTTTAAAGGGTAGGAAAGCTTGATTTGGTTGCTGGCTTGTGGTCCCTGGATGGAGAGGAGGAGGAGGCTGGGAGGGTACACGCCCTAATTAGGAGCATGGCCGGTGCAGACTGAGGGAGGAGGCTGGAAGCTTCTCAGCTCTGTCTGGAGTCCACACAGAGATGCTTGTCTGGCTTAAGGTGTTCTTTCAGCAGACTTGGTAGAGTCGGTTTGCAGTTGGGTTATCAGTCGGCTGCAGGTAATCCCTAGGCCTAATTTTGTGAGTTTGCCGCACAAGTTTAGGTTCTGCTCCCATTTGGAAGGGCCTCGCTCCTTTTCCTTGGCCAGGACTTGTGTTTTTATTGGAGTAAAAGGTTACCTACCAATCAAAAGAAGTGCAGAAATAGGGAACTTGTGTTCATTGAAACTGCTTGTGGCAGGGAGGGTGCTTCAGATGTGTGCTTCTCTTTCACACTGGAATTGAGCAATGTCAGACCAGGGAGTGGGGTATTTCCCACTGTGGAGGAGGGAATTTAGCGGCCAGCACTTGGGCTTATGTCATTAACTTCCCTGGAAATAACACACCCCCCCCTCTGCAGCACAGAGTTCTGGACCCAAGCATCAGTGAGTGTGCCTGCTTCTGGCTTTTCCTGGAACAGCCATTTCTAGGAATGTCTGCTAGGTTTGGCACAGTGCCTACTTGTGTTCACAGGTCAAGTTTTGCCATAGGGCTCTGAACAGTCCCCACGTTGGCATCGTTTATGCTCCTGAGGTGGGGCTGTGAGGAGCACTGTCCCCAACACCTGAGCCTGGGGCTCCAGTACCCTCACCCCAACACAGCAGGGGAAAGAAACTGTGTCATGTGGGCTAGTCCTGGGTTCAGTTCTGGGTACAGAAAGAGCTGAAGGAGGGCAGAGCCAAGTGGGAGGGATCAGACCCTTCACGCCCTAGCAGGCTCCCTCCAGGCCCTGGGCCTGGTTGGGTCTGCCCTTTGGGACATGCTGAGATGCTGCCAGGTGGACTGTGCCCCATGCTTTCTTATGAGATGTGGCAAGGCTGAACCCCATAATATTTAAAACTGGGTTTCATGATGCGTTTGGGTATGTGCAGGTGTAAGAGCAGATCTGAGAAGTCCTTCCCATTCTAGGGTTTCAGAAAGTGATGTAGTTGTCACTTTTGCAAGACCTTGGTGAGCTCAGGAGAATGACTGTGCCCTGCCCCAGCATGAATGGGCACTATTCATTTTCATATCATGGCATTGTTCTCACAGTGTGTTCTGAGGAGATCGGTTGGTTTAAGCATTTACTCAGGTGGTTATCATTGATTTCCAGATTTGCTTTTCCTTTTCTGGTTCTTGCATTCTTCCCTGCTTGTGTTGAGAGACTCAGCTCTCCTCGACCAGAAAGAGACCCCCAGAGAACAGGAAAAAGCATTGAGCTGCAAGTGTGGGAAGGGTCAGCCATTAATCCTGCTCGCCAGCTCCTGAACCTAGGCCTGCAGTCAGGAGGCCAGGGTCCTGGGCAGACCACTTACACTCTCTGGGCCCTCCGAGGAGGAGAGGTTGCGTTGGATAATCCATAAAGCAGCTGGCAGACTCGCAGCCTGTAGCCACATCTGAGCGTGATGCATTGGCCCAGTGTTTTTAAAATTTTTCAATTCATTGCTAATACCAGGTAGATTGCATTTGGCTGTAAGTAACAGAATATCTGATTGACAGCATTTTAAGTGAGAAAGAAATTTACTTAACTTACATGCCACACCCAGAGTCTGGAGCTGGGTGTGTCCAGGCCCTGGCAGAGACCCCTGTTGCCCTCAGGGAGCCTGCCTTTCCCCCCTGCTGCCTGTCCACCCTTGGGGCTTGGCTGCAGTTCCTTGCCTGCGGTTTTGGCTGACTGCAGCTCACCTGATCCTCACCTCCAGGTCAGTGGCAGGAAGTCTGGGGCCAGGAGAGAGAACTCTCCTTTTGTCAGGAGGGGAACACTTTTCAGAAGCCCTACCTGACCCCACCACCTCCCCTTTACATGTAGAATTGGAGGTAATACAGGAAATTCCCTAGGGGCTGGGCACTTTGCCACCCCCAAACAAAACCAGTGCAGCTGATGCTGTCTGCCACAGTTCTGGTCCTTCAGAGTACAGAGATTTCTCAGAAACCCCAGATTGCTGGTTGCGATGAGGTCCTGAAGATCTCAGAGCACAGCCCTGCTCATCTTCTCGCCATGGACTGGCTTTTTTCTCCTGCCTGGCCTTCTGGGCCTCCACTTCACAAGCTAAACTCTTTCCCCATGAATCTTTTCTTGCCTGCTTTACACCACGCCAGTGTCTGGGAGATTCCCTGAATCTCTTTATAAGTTTACAACTGGGAGCATCTGTCACTGGGAAAGTTAGCTGAAGCATCTTTTGCAGTGTTCTGGAAATTAGAAATTTCAGGTAAGAGCCTGGAGTCTGTGGCTTGATCCTGCAGGGCTTTCTCCTTGTGGAGACATTATGTGTATGTGTGTGCATGTTTGCACATTTACAATTTCTTCTCCCACCTTCTTGTCCTAACTTGGCAGATCGCCTGCAGTTCAATTGCCAAGTATCTTGAGTCCGTTGTGCCATACCTCAGTTTCCCATTGTTATTAAATTCATTTGCTAGCCAGCCATCATGAGACAGTAGATCAAGTTCTTTGTGGTTGGGAAGTACATCTTATTCATCTCTGAATCTCTTGCGACTTATCAGAGTCCCTGGCAGTCAGTGTGCAGTGTTTTAAATGAAATGAATCCAGACAATGGGTAACTTTTGGTATTCTGGTTCATTACAAGCCATTCAAAAGGCAGAAGATATCTAAAAACATGTACTTTGTATTTTCCCACAGAGTATTTCCCACAAAACAATTTTAAATGTAGGCAGAATAAGTTTAGTTAATAGTAATGCACCAATGTTGGTTACTTAGTTGTTACAAATATAAGATGGTTACATGTGGTGTTGACAGCAGTGGAAACTGGGTGAAGGATAGACAGGACTCTCTACTCTGTTTGCACCTTTCCTGTAAATCTACAATTATTCCAAAATTAAACGTTTATTAACATGATGGTATGTACATACTGGTTGGTGAACTCATCAGGGCAGAGCTCGGAGCCTGTGCTTTGTCATATCTCGAGGACTTGGCCCAATGCCCTGTCCAGAGTGATGGGAAGACAGTGAGTGAGGACCGCAGTGTTCAGAGGAGCACAGGACTCCAGTTTCAGAGCCCATCTACACAAGCCACCTTACTCCACCAAGAGAGGCACTGCCCCATAGCCGCTCAGGCCAGAGCAGGGGGCTGACCTGCAGTTTCCATCCTGCACGGCCCTACAGGGAAGGAAGCGGACTCTGTCAAAGTCGAAGCAGACCAACATTGGAGGATAGCGTTTAAGTGTTTCAGATTGTCAGAAATTAACCAGCTTTGAGGAACTAGGGAGCCAGAGTGACATGGGAGCCTTTCTCACTCGGGTACTGCACCTTGCAGGGGTCCACAGGCTCCTCGGAGTGTTGCTGAATGGTGGGGAACACAGAGGGGTTACTGGGCCATGGGCCTGAGACCCCCAGGCAGTGGCAACTGTGATAAGGGGTTTTCTCTTGCAGAGAAATTCCAAAACTTCCCGAAGATGAGCAGCCTTCCCAGGATGGATGGTAAAGCTGAGGCAGCTCCAGCCTGTTTTGACCAGGTTCTGAAGATGTGGGATTCTGAGACCTTTTCAAGAAACCTCAGCTGGACTTTTCTTAGCATCACATGTTGACTACAGTGGAGAGATGTCACTTCTCTCTTTTTTACTTTCCCCAGGACAAGGCATTTCAAAGAAAGCATTAAATTCATTCATGAGTGCCGGCTCCGAGGGGAGGGCTGTCTTGTCCACTGGTATGTATGCTCTCATTTAAGAAGATCTTAGCGTGTTTTGGCCAGTTTGACGTCTCATCCTGTGCTTTTCTGTGTGTGATCAATTATTTGACCCCTAAGGAGTTTTTTTTTCCCCTACCCTCTGAATTTCACCCTCCCTTGTCCTCTGCTATTAGTCATCATTTGCTTTTGTTCAAAGAGAACCCTGGTTGTTTTGTATGTTTTTCATTTTCACTCATTGTTAGGATTTCTATAGGGACTGTAGAAGTTACTGGACAACAGAAACTGTCCCTTTCTAGCCTGCCTCTAACCTTCCATCAGAACAGCCTTCTACAGATGCTCAGGCTCATCTCTGAAACCCCAGTGGCCTTTCAAAACTCTGTGTCCTTCTGGAGAGTTTTGGTAGCACTTGTGAGTGTTTAGCATTGCATTAACTGTAACACCAAAGGGACATTTTCTTCTCAATGTACAGATTGGGGCTTTTGTGTGTTTTGGCCTTACTACTGTGATTTGAAAGTGTCTGAATAGAATCTTAGAATTCAACAGTTTATTGACAGCTATCCATTTGTATTCAAATATACCGTTAAAACCCACATACTCAAGGATCATGCATATAGAGCTCTTCCTACCACACTTGGACCAAAGCAACTCTGAGTGAATGCTAGCTCTTGTTTTTATTACCGCCGGCAATCACGCTGATAGCATGGCCAGTTTGCTAGGAAACCGCAGCCAACATTGCTATTGAAGTGTAAGCTCTTTGAAAGAGAAAATGATATCTCCAGGGAATGTCACTGTCCAGTTTAGTGACAATCCACTATGACGGAGAGGAACAATTGCATGATGTCCAGAGAAAGCCACTTAGGAAAATGTAGTTTGTCCTGGTAGAGCAGGAGGGAAGCAGAATAGTCTGTTTCCCTTAAGAAGATCTTCTGCAATTTTATGCAATTCTGGGAAAAGTATGATTTTTGTTTGTTTTATTTAAGGAGTAGGCAGTATAATAAGTACAAACTGTGGGTATTGTAACTCTCATTTGCGTTTGGCTTTAAAGTACATTGGGGGGGGGGCATGTTGGAGCCCTTTATAGGGGAGCTCTGAAATCCTGTGCCCAGTTTCACCTTGGTACCCGTCACATGGATATCCGGGGTTGCAAGAGTTGATGTACTTTTTCAAAGCTCCCTAGGTGTTTCTCATGCAAAGCCCTAGTGAAGAGCTCCTACTTGAGAGTGTTTTTTGATTAAAATTATTATTACATTTAAACACAAGTAGGTCATATTTCATGTAGCTGTGGACATCTGAAGGATGAGATACCTGCTAAATTTCCCCATCTTCAACTATTTCTAGAACACTCTAAGTCTGATGCAGCACAGCCTTTCTGTAACTGCCTTCAATTTGCTTATGCATTTAAAATCCAGCCCTTCTCAACCTGCTGGAGGTAATTAACCATTAACCATTGTAGCCTGAAAAGCCTCCTTTGGCTACACAGCTGGAACACACAGTTGAAGCATGGAGTGAGCCACCTCGTGGGCTCTACTGAGTTATATATTAAAGAGAACAGGTGAAGTAAGGTTTGCTAGGGCTTCCCTATTTAATGGGTTTTAAAAATTACAAATTTAGCCCTCATAAACCTAAGAAAATCATACTTTTAAAACATATGAAGCATTCTAAACTAAGCAGATTCTAAATGGACTTATTGCCCAGATGATGGAAGCCTCAGGCTCCTTGAGGGTACTTCAGTATCTTATTTGTCTGAATCAGTGGGAGATATCTGAGGGAGGGGTTCAGGAGTGATAGGAAATTGTAAAGCTGAAGTTTCTAGAGCCATATCCAACAGAAATCCACCAAAAACAAGATGAAAGCAGCTCAAGAAAGCCTGAGAGTCTAGCATAATAAAGGATAGGGAAACTGGGTTATATTTCTGGGTGATCTCCCAGGAACATGCGTGCTCGCTGTTAACACTCCAAGGCAGTGAGGTTTCCTAAAACTAGGTCCTCAGAACCCACTGCTCCAAGGGGACCGGGTTTTAGAGTCGCGGACCCGAAGGGACCCTTGAAGCCCCCCCACAGTGCTGATCTCTTGGCCCTGCAGCCTGGCCGGGGTCTCCAGGAGTGTGACGCTCGTGATCGCCTACATCATGACTGTCACTGACTTCGGCTGGGAAGACGCCCTGCACACCGTTCGCGCAGGACGGTCCTGTGCCAACCCCAACCTGGGCTTCCAGAGACAACTGCAGGAGTTTGAGAAGCATGAAGTCCACCAGGTAATCATCCTTAGGGAACTTCCAAAACATGGGCAGAGGCCTGGAAATGATGCCCTCTGTCTTTGGTTCCTACCTGGAGTCATGGGGGTGGTCGGGAAAGGCCCACAGAGGACACTGGGCCCTGGACCCCCCACCTTGTGCAGCCGTGGAGTCACACGGCCTCTCATGCACCAGCCACAGCCCTAATTAGCCCCTTCCTAATTTCTATTGTGTAGTTTCCATTTGGGGTGCCTCTTAGTAGCGTCTCTCCATTTTGGTGAAGTGCCATCTTTCTTGGTTTGCCTTACTTTCATGTCCTCAGGCCAGAACCTTGAAAAAGCAGTTATTTCTCTTGATTGACACTGCCAAGTCACCAACAGAGTTATGATTGCCTGATGCTTGTTCATTTCCCTGTTTGCATTTGAGAAAATCATTACCACTCAGTGGTGCACAGGGGCACATGTGAACGGAGGTATATTTATGTCTGTGGCATTACTGTTTTGTTTCCAACCTCTCCAGTATCGGCAGTGGCTGAAGGAAGAATATGGAGAGAGCCCTTTGCGGGATGCAGAAGAAGCCAAAAGCATCCTGGGTAAATATAAAGAACAAGGGCATGTGGAGCCCCCGCCAAGCACCAGGCGGTGGGGTGGGTTTTCGACCCTGCCTCCCTTGGCCTACAGAAACTATACGACGGAGACCTAAGGCGAAGGGGCTGGCTCCTTACTCTCTCGCCTGCTTGTACTGAGTACGTTCCTTCGTGTGCACAGTGGTGGCTGGATGCCTCTGCGGCCTCTGGGCTGGGGAGACCCCTGGTGTAGGGGGACCTGGGGCAGTGTGGGCAGGGCCCCAGGCCAAGGTGGGGGAGCTCTCCAGGCTCCCTTCCCTGGCTACACCCAGCCCTGCCGAGGCCCTGCCCTCATCCTGCCTTGCCTTAGCTTGCTGCTGCCTGAGGAGCTGCACGCAGCTTGGCCCTGCGTGCCTTCGTGGGTCATGTATCCGTGCTGCCGGGAAGTTCACAAGATCCCAGCCTCCAGGACGAGCATCTCCATCCTCCCCTGTCCAAGGCTCCAGACGGAAGGCATTTGAGCCTACACCTGAGCACGCTGCTCAAAAAGGAGCTGCCAGTGCATGTGAACAGACACCCATGAGCACTCGGGGATGAGTGCTGAGAGCGAGGCAGCCTCAGAGCCTGGAGGGCCTCAGAACTCGGGGATGCCTCAGAGCTGGGGGGAGGGGCGGGGCTCAGAACCTGGTCCCAGAGCCAGGGCAGTCAGTGGGCTGGCCCAGGGCTGGGGGGCGAGGCAGGCTCCTGAGGGTGTCCGGGGTGGGGGTGCTCGGAGAGGTGGTGTGTTCTGACGCTGCCTCACACTGCGAGTGCAGCCAGGCCCGGTTTTCAGCCCTGCCACACCCCCGCGTTTTCTTCTGTGGGCTCGCGTGTCAGCTCCGCGGTGAGGGATACTGCTTCAGCCAAAGCTGGTCCACGCCCGAGAGCCTCTCATTTCTCCTGCTGTCCAGGGTCACTTCCTCCAGCCTCTTGCTGTTCCCACTTTGCAGTAGGCACTTCTCAAGGTTTGCATGCACCTCAGGAATTGGGGGAAAAGAGCATTTATTAGGCACTGATGCAGTTTGTGTTCATAAATGCTTAAGCACCTTTGTTGTATTCTGTGGATTTAGTATTTGATCTCAGCTACCTCATTAAAATCTTTTCAACTTTTTTTTTTTTTTGGTTATTCCAATTAACTCTGCCTTATAGTTGAAAATGTTCAGTCACACTTGCTTTGGAAGCCCAATGGACAAGTATCAGTATCATTGAGCTATTTAAAGTTTCTGATTTGGGCTCCAGTAAGGGTACTTCTTGCTGGTGAGCATCCACATTTAGGTGAGGCCAGCAGGATGTGCAGGCAGATTGCAGGGTGTCTGTGGCCTGGACAGCGAGCACTGTGCTGCTGGGTCCTCCTCTGTGCACCAGGCCTTCATACCAACACAAGTATTTAAGCACGCAGAGCCTCACAAATGAAAATATGTACTCAACCTCTTCCTCAAAAGATGTTGCAACCCAGTTTCTCCGAGTTCCACCACAAAAAGAACCCCTGAATAAGAAGAGCAGTTTCTCGTGCACTGTAAAGGGTGTGCCAAAGGTGAGCCCTTGGGCCTGGAAGAGCGAAGTTGCCTGACCCTAGGCAGATGAGCAGCCCCCAGATATGCCCTGCGAGAGGGCAGCATGGCCTGTGGGGCTACCCACCACAGCTATGACACATTTGCCTATGAAGTGCCTTTTCCTCTTAAACCAAAAAGAAATATAAATAGATTAATAGGAAAAGCATTTAGGATATTTGCTTGAATGCCTAGATATGTGTGTACATTTATGAACCTCTAAATGTATTCCTGTAGGTCTTGAAATGTTGTTTTAATATTTGTTGCCAGTGATATCCTTTCTCCACAGCCACCCCTGGAATTCTGAAATATTTGGCCTTTCTCAGAAGACTGTAATGTTACTGAAGTTTCTGAAATATTGGAAATCCACAGTGTTTAGGCTGGTGCTGCCAAAAAGAAAAGCAACCTAGAGTTTATTTTTAAGTATCCAGCAGTGATTTGTAAACTTGTTTGTTTTTCATGTTAAATTGAATACATGTATAATGATTATGATGCTATACATTGAGAACTAAGGATACTCTTTTAGTAAGAGAAAATATTTTTACCTTAACTCTACCACCTTGACTGATTCCTTAACCTTATTCTGATGACTGTAACACGATCTCAAGAGCCCTGTTAAACCATTTAGTAATAGGGATTGCTTCTCATGAGCAGCTAACCAAGGAGGAACGTAATGTCTGGGACTCTACTGCGTAAACTCTGCTCACATGTTCTTAAGTTCCCCAGCTTGGGAAATATCTCTTGATGTGTGTGTGTGTTCTCCATGGTTTGTATTCTCCATGGTGGAATTTACCAAAAACTACACATTTTTGTTAATAAAGGGCAACTTAGCCAAATTTAGTTTCACGTGTAAAGTACTGTTCCTTAACCTAGTATGAAGACATTCATTCTTGCCTCTGAGGGTTACCAACAACGTGGAAGCCACCCCATGCAGTGATGCTAACTTTCTGATAGAGGCTATTTTCCTTCATAACGCAATACAGTTGATGCTAGGAAAAATGAATTAATTTCTACATGAGAGAAATATTGATCTTCAATGTGAGGTGAAAGAAATGTTTTAGTTTCCTAGCTGCTAAAACAAATACCATACTACGATGGGGTGGCTTAACAACAGGAGTTTACTGGCTCATGGTTTCAGAGGCTAGAAGGCTTGCTTCCTCTCTGAGTTGTATCTTCTGGTTGGCCAGCAATCTTTGGGGTTTCTTGGCTTTTCCGTCACATGGCAATGCACATGGCGGTGTCTTCTCCTTTCTCCTCAAGGGTTCCGTTGACTTTCAGCTTCTGGCTTCTCTCTCTCTCTCTGTGTGGCCTTCTCTATTAAAGGCCCATCCTGATTCAGTTGGGCCACACCTTAACGTAAAATAACATCTTCAAAAGGCCCTATTTGCAATGGATTCACACCCACGGGAATGGAATAAGATTAAGAACATGTTCTTTGGGGGTACATAACTCCAAGCCACCACAGTGGAATTGGGTTTTTTGCCTGCACAGAATGGTTGTTGAGTGTTTGACACCCCTGAAATTATTGCATTTAACACAGGAGTATGCAGCCCAAGTATACTAGGGACATTTGCTGATCATTGGTAAATACCGTTATTCTGACTCCATAATCAAGCATTTAATCTGAAGGAACAGAAACTGGCTTGAAGAGCAATTTAAGGAAATTTCCTAAAATTTCCTTGTATAAACCCAGTGGGAGAGGAAGGAAATTTAACTTTTTACACCAGGGATAGATTTGGCTTGAACTAAGGGAGATGAACTCAACAGCTAATATATGTGGGCCTTTGACTATAGGTGGCAGGCTTGTCATAAGTTCTGGGTTTCTGATTTTGATGCCTGGAAGCTCTTGGTTTGAGGGTCAGGGGAGGGCCTAGGGAGTTAGGCCATACATGCTGGCAGCCATCCCTGGTGGGCGTTAGATGATGTGCACAAATCAGTGTCACACGGAACAGAAACACCCTCAGACTTAGCAAGGCTTATCCTGATTCATGTAGGCCCAGGTATGGCACTGATAATCCTGTTGTGGGCACTTTTGAGTGTTCTCCTATAGACTAAACCCTGTATGTGTCTCCCAGGACCTGTTTTTGAGGATGTGCCAGAACCTTGTCTTGTGTGGGGAACTCAGCCAACTCTGGTTTTCTTAGGAAAACCTTAATATGGTGTATAGAGGTGTGAGGCAATAGCATTATACAAGTAATTAGGTTTATTTGAAGATAACGCCAATCCAGTAGGATGGTCCATCTTTTACTATCTGCGTGTCCTTTCTTTTCTACCTTTCCTTTAATGTAGGACAGAATCTAGCACCAGCAGTAATCATCATGTAATTGCGTGGCACTTTGCCTGTCTTAAAGTACCATCCTTATGCCTTACAGACCCATGGAGATAGTATCATTTCATTCACTTGAAGCCCAGAGAGGCCAAGAAGGACATCTAAAACTGAGACTGTTTGCAGAGTTGTAACCCAAGCCTGGATCTTTTCATTCCAAATCAGTGGGCAAGGTGAGAGGGAGAGGCAGCGACTTGTGGTTTGAGGAAGAAACTCAGGGTATGTCCGAGCTGCTCCTGTTCTCTGCATTTAAGAGGTTTGTGAGGTGAGGGCACAGGAGAGTCAAGACCACCGCAGAAAGGCGAGCACAGCGGTGGAAGCTGGAAGCCAACATCTGCCATCAGGGGTGGCATCAAATGCCTGACCTTTCCCTGGAATTGTGTAGACGCGTCTAGATGTCAGATGCCAGGGACCCTTTACCGTTGGTAACCAGACTAGGGTTTGTGGTTGCACTGGAAGTGGAGAGTGATGAGTTCCGGCCCCCCTAGGGGACTCAGCTCCTAGTATGAGGGAGGTTGTGGCCCACATCAGCTTTCTCACCCTTTTTTCCCTGCAGTTTTCTTTAAAAACAGATTGGTTCTAGACTGGAACTCTGAATCATGGCACACAAACAGGAGGCTTCATTGGGTCAACGGCTCTTGCCTGTCCTTCATCCCTCCTCAATCCTTCATTCATTCATTCACTTGACAAATATATATGTCATAGTCAGTGCTGTGGGATTAAGCCAGGACCAAAGGCACATTCCTGGTTCTCAGACTAGACTTGCAGTTAGGAAAATTGTCAGTTATGGAGCAGGGCAGTAAGCATAGTCACAGGTATCCCCTGGGGATAGGGTGACAAAAACACAACTTTAGTTTTGGGGGCAGGGGGAATGACAGTGTTTAGGGAAAGCATTTTGGGAAAGGGTGTTACGTAATTGGAGACATGAAGCAAAGCAATAGAACATGCTGGAAGGAGGAGAGTTCAGGCAGAGGAACCCACGTGTGTGTGAGCCTGGTGGCATAAGTGAGCATGGGGTGTGAGTAGAGCAAGCACCAGAGGGTGGACAGTGGTAGCAAACTGGGCAAGACAAGGCTGTACACAAGCAGAGGCCTGGTCAGTCATGTTGTCAATAACTGCAGCCACCTATTGATTTCTTGGTAACTATCTGATGTAATTCTCATACCAGCCCTTCGAGGGTAGGTAACATGTCCCACTGCCCACAGGTCTGGTTCCAGAGCTGGGCTTTCAACTCTGTGCCCTATGACCCTGTAAGCAGCATGGCCACGCTTCCATGGACACTGGAGGACTCACCGTGCTCTGCTGGGCAAGCACGTGGCTTTCCATGTGTGCTGGAGGGCTCCCGTGGATGTGGGGCTGCCGTGGACACAGGCTTACATGGATGCACATGGAGACTGGGAGTCCACACGGGCCAGTGAGGGGCAGCGGTCACAGCTGCCCAGATGAGAGAAGCAGGGTCATGGCCATGGAGTGGAGAGAGGTTGGAAGAAGCAAGTGCCCTTGGATATCACCCGAACACTGAAGAACAAGGACTTAGTGGCCTGCCACCCCCTGGGGTCTGCTTCCAATGTATTGGTTCTTTTCCATCAGTAGCTCCTTGCATCATGATGGCTATGTGAGGCTCTGTGATGTTGAGGTGAGATTTAAGGAAAATGCTAGAGAAGGGACTGACTGGTTCCCAGGTCTAGGGCCACAGAGGAGGCTCATCTCTGGTGTGACCCGGCTTCGCAGGTTAGGCTCTTGTGTGTCACTGTGTCCAGAACTGACTTCCAGTAACCAGACTCACTACAGTTAGTGTGTAGTTCAAATTTCCAACTTCTTAATTTAACTGAAGACTTTCCAGAGACTAATATTATCCCCTGGCCAGGTTCTCTTTCTTTCTCTCATGAACAAGATTTTTGGGGAAAGCCAAATTAGCCATTAGGCATTGTCCTTTGAGCCTGGACTATATCAGGACATGGAGCTTGAGAGTCTGGGGAGAAATGTGATCCTGACCTGGTGACGTCTGGTGGACGGAGCAGTGTTGCCATGGCAGAGAGGAGGTCTGAAGATGTGTGATGCACCGAGCTCACATCTCCCCTGGATGAGCTTGCTCATCACAGGTGCCTTTCCCAGGTCCTATGCAGACCACCCCTGCGCCTCTGCCCAAGGAGATCTTTGACTTAAAGTGTGTTTCTCTGAGTGCTTTCGTTACCCACGCGTCTTCTTGGGGCTCGGCGCCTTGCTGGCACCGATTCTTTCTCGTCTCTGTTCATCTCCAACTTCTGGTGCTACTTCGTGTTACTCCTTCATAGAGACAACATAAAATTCTGGTGATTGGTGTGTCTGTGGGTGCTTCATTGTTTTATCCTTATGATAAAGAAATCCCCAGGCTGCAGTATCCAGGAGTGTGTGTGGAGCCCCCATTTGGGAGGCAGGTACCTGGGGGTGCTCACAGAACTGTCAGAGCCTGAGTTGCACAACCAGAGCTGGGCTAGTCGTAAAAATAGGGAACACAGTAAGAATCAAAACCCTGTGATCCCACATTAGATGACTCCTCCCATCCTGACTCTGAGTTATTAATAATTTTATTAAGAATGTGCTTTCAACACGCTGTATTTATATATACACTTAACAAGAAATCGCCAAGACTTCAGAAGGCACTTCCTCTTCCCTTTCCTTTTTATTGCCCCGAGAAAAGGAGAAACTGAGAAAACAAAACACCCAAAATGCCTTTGATTTGTCTCTTGAAGGCTTAAAAATATCTTTCCATCCCCTTTTCAGGAGATGGCAGGGTCTCCTTGCACCTAATACGCATCAGGAGGCGGTCTAGGGCTTGGATCAGCCCGACACTCTGGTTTTCATCACACAGAACTTGAAGGACAGAGAAATGTGGACACTAGGCTCCCTCGTTTTCCAACCCCCTTAGAGATTTTGAGACCTGTGACTACAGTTATGGGACATAATTTTTTTCAGTGGCATTTCTGCCAGTATCAAAATTAATGTTCTGCAGCTTCGGCATAACCAGCTTAAATAAACATGACCGAAGCTTGCAACTGCCAAGTCTGTGTCTCTTTCCACCAGGGGAAAACATCGCCAGTCCACATTTGAACATCTGCAAGTTTGGGTTTTTATATTTATTCCAGAGCTTTATGCAAACTATTGATCATAAAGAGTTAATAGTTCACAGTTGTAAAATTACATGGTTTCCTGAAGCTTCTAGTTCAGTTATTAGAGGCTGGTTTTTAAAGAGAGTTATTTAGCAAGTGACTGAAAGTTCTGGGCAGCTCAATATTCTACTTGAGGATAGTATTTGGCTGTATATTTAGAGCAAGACAGAATGCATGAGGCATTCTGGTTGGCTCCTGACTCTGCACATCTTATGTACAAGGTCCTAGTTAAAACCAGGTGGGACTAGGGGGGAGAGAAACCTTTGATTCTTTGGAAGTTAACCTTTCCTTAGCACTTCAAGAAATAATGTAGTTTGGGACCATTTTTAGAAATAAAACTGATCTTGGCTGATGGCTGATCACACCATTTGCCCATTTTCCCAGCTTGCCCATTTTCCCAGCAGCTCACACTGGTCCTTTGTGTAGCCGCTCCATCCTCAGGGATGCACACTAATGACAGGTGGCCACTGTCCCTCTTCCCCCTAGTCTATCTCTTTGCTTTGTATACCACTCCCCAGAAGAAATGGCCAAGCCAGCACAAACAGGAACTGTCCTTGGCTGGGGAGCAGGTTGCCTTTTGTTGGCTAGCTCTGGGTTTCCCCAAGGTACTGCTTGAGCCCTTTTGGAAAATAAGAATAAAAAGGCTCCTCCACATGCACTAGAGAAATGTCACCTTCTGCTTTAAGAAGGGTATGCCCTTCACTGTAAAAGGCCCGAGCTCCCTCAGAACGGGAGCCCCTGGAGAGGGCTGGTCATGTGCCGAGGTCAGTCAGCTGCTAGGAGTGATCTGGGTTTCTTGTGAAGCCACATGCTGTGGTGACAGTGTAAAGGCAAGAAGGCAGAGAGGAGAGTGCCATTTCCAGGCAATCAGCTATGACTCTTGCATCCCTGAGAACCAGATGTGTCCACAGAGTGGGTTCAAGAGGCGTGCCATAGGGGCATGTGGAATTCAGCTTCATGTCCAGATACTCCCTGCCCCAAGCAGAGAAGACAGTTCTCGGCTTTGCTGGAGCCCCTTCCAGTTACCCTCAATCCGAGTGTCGAGGTGCAGGCCCTGGCTATGCCAGCGGGGAGCTGAGGTGGCGCCTGTCAGATTAGAGACCCAGGTCACTGGCCAGGTGGTCCTCTGCAGTGTCTTGGGGAAGTCCTGAGGAGGCAGCCCACTCATGTGGGGAACTTCTCCTCGAGGCCAGCACCAAAGAAACTCCCTAGAAGGGATGCACGGTGCCCGAGGGTGCCCAGCCAGTGCACCATCCATGTGGCCCAAGCCAGCCTCACCCACAGCCTTCCCCGGTGGTATGTTATATGTCGGAGAGGCCCCTCCAACCCCCAAGTGCCTACCATCTAGATGGCAGGATAGTCAATCTAATAATGGCCAACAGTCCCAAGACAAGACCTGGCCTTGAGACCTCACACCCAACAACCCTGTGAGATAGGTAGGGTGATTATCCTCATTTTGCCCGTGAGGCACTTGAGCTCTGGAGAATTCAAGGGGCTGTCCCAATCTCACCATCAGAAAGTGGCTGATGAGAAAGAGTTGAGACTGGGATCCAGTCGGCGTGCTCCTGAAGGCCAAGGTGTGCCGAAAATTCCACCATTCCTTCAGAAGTGCCAGCACCATGGGGTGGGTTAAATCAATGAAATGTTGGCAGTCGTGTGCGTTCGTATGAAAGTTCTTTTCTGACGGTGGCCTTTACTAGATTAGAGGCCTTGTGGAGTATGAGTTGGAAGATACAAGGTGGAATCTAGGTAGTGGCACAAAGGAAATTCATTTCTTTCTTCTTTCTACCAAAGCTTGCTCACCGTGTATACGCTCTGGCGGCAAATGTAACTCTGGCTAGGAGTTTCTGATTTAGCCTAGAGTAGCCCTGGGATGTCATCCTTTGCAGGAATGTACAATCACCCCTTGGGGAGGAGCCAGTCCCCAGCACACCGAGTAGGTGGTGTTTTTTCCTTTGAGACTTCCAAAGTTATTGAAAATGAGGAGCACCAACTGTCTGGGAAGGCATTTGTAAGCTGTGCTAAGAAGCTGTTCAGTCATCAAGGAAAGGAGAGGCAGAATTGTCTTCCAGGGTCCTGGCAGAAGATGGTTCAACTCCAACAACTTAAATGAAGAGATTCCTCAAGGACCGAGTTCAGAGGAGCCACCGTGGAGGCCGACACAACCAGAGATGAGCAGGGGCCAAAGAAGCGGCGCTTGGAGACGGTGTTCCCAGAGTCACCCAGGGAGAGCTGGGACCATGAGGGGTGGCCCCACAGGACCTGTCATCAAGGCTGGTCTGCAAAGCAGAGCAGGGAAGGGCAGGGAGAAGTGCCCCCTTTTATTCCCCTGTCCTGTCGATTGGCATTGTCCAAACCCAGTGGGGAAACCAGCCAGCAAGGAGCCTCTGTGGTAGTCCTAGGGGATGGCCTCCTGGGCGCAGGGCAGGGCAGTCACGTCCCACACAGGCAGCCCTGCCCATAGTCAGGTGGGGCCAGGGATTCAGTGCTAAGGGAGGAAGTGCCTGTGGCTTCCAAGAAGCATCAGTGTCAGACAGCTGATAGATACCAACAGTGGGTCTGAGTGGGGAGTCTGGGTTCCCTCCATGCTTGGTGCCAGATGTGTTATAACTGGGGCTTCTCTCTGTGACTCACTGTTTTCATCTTGAGAAAGCAGGCTAGAAGCCCTCAGGCTGATGTGCCCCTGAAGGTCTGTGTTTCTCCCAGTTGCTCTTTGGAGAAATCATGTCCTCAGAGTGAAGGCCATCAGATCAGGGTGGTGTCTGAACCTGGGCTGTGAACTGTGGCCCTCCTCAGGGGAGACGCCCACCTGTGAAGAGCAGGGAGAAGATACTCAGGGTGTTCTATGCATTTCTCAGTCTGTGGAGTGTGGCCCCATGCACATGGCTGGGAGGGTAGCCCCTGTCTTCAAAAGAGGGGAGAGGGCAGTCACTCCTGAATATTCTTTGAGCAAATAACTGGGCATCAAAGCACAAAGCACTGGCAGAAAGGCGGAGAGATGTGCTGGCGAGAGCTAGGCCAGCGTGGCTGCCCAGGGGTGGTGCAGCTGGGCTAGAGGAACTTAGAAGAAAGGGTGGAGGGTACTCAGGTGGAGGCAGCATGCCAGGAGAAGTCTGGGCGCCTGAGCTCAGAATCTGCAATGAAGCTCTTCCATGTGCTGGGTCTTTGTGAAACCTGGGAAGAGAGACCGGCAGGCAGGAGGGACAGGCCATCAATACCTGGCCTTGGTCCTGCTTGAGGTGGGTGGCCATCAGCAGCCTTGGATTTGCTTTGGACCTGGGCAGGGTGGTGGAACAGGAAGCTGTTGCCCGTGGAAGCTGGGAGGGAAGGGGTAACAGGACCCTGGATGGAGCCCACATGAGAATGCCCCCACAGACTTCTGGGAAGAAGATTCTACCAACTGTTGGGACACATGGAGGGCAAACAGGTAAGGGCCTTCTGGTTGAAGCAGCTACAGGCTGTGCTGGTTTAGGTTCTCCAGAAGCAGACACAGAGTGAGGAGTGCAAAAGGGGAAGGGGAGACACCTGTGAAAGGAAAAAGAAGGACGCTGCTAGGGCACGGGCCCTGGAGCAGCCCGGCCAGGCCTGTTGCACCCCGCTGGGACTGGCCTTGGCACCCAGAGGAAGCAGACCCGGTGCACACCAGCTGAGCACGTCTGCAACTCGGGTGGGTCGCCCATGGTATGCTCCGTGTGGCCCCCACTCACCCTCCGTGTGCTCCTGGAGGTGTGCAGAGCCCTCGGGGCCTGAAGCGGGCCTGGGGGTCCTAAAAGGACCTGGGAGCGACAGCATGTGTCGGCCCCACTCGCTGCACTGATCCAGGGCTTCGGGTCCAGGAGAACCCAGACCCACTTCACTCCAGACTCAGCAACGTAGTCTGCCAAAAGCCAACCATCCCAGGCTACAGCAGTGACAAAAACTCCTCCCCACAATGTCTCTTGTTGGTCTAAGTTGTCCATCTAAACAGTCGTGTTTGCTGTGGAGCTTTACTAATCTATACTGAACTTCAAATTAGCATATTTTATTAGATATCCTTTAATTAGTAATATATTCTATGTGAACATTGTCGTATAGACCTCCCAGTTAGGCAGGGCTAGACTCTAGGCAGGCTCAGCTGCAGTCACTGTTAAGGGTAAGTTCATAAAGTTAGGGATCATGCTGCTTCATGTCCCACCCACCCCGAGCCCTGACCTCTCAGCACCCTCCAGCCTCACCTCATCCCCACCCCACCACCCTAACGTATTACTTTCCTACAATTAAACAGGGTTCAAAATAGCCATTGTTAGCAGTTAGTTACTTCAATTCCAGCATTCTCTGCGACCTCTTGCAGTGTTTACTTAGCTTTACATTTTATTTTTGTTACAGAGATATTGAAAGCCATTAGAATTGATCCCAAAGGAACATAGACATGCCATTTCTGAAATGTGATATGAAATGGGATTTATATGAATCTTCCCAAATTTTTCCTTTTGTTTGATACTGTTCCTATTTGTATATATTACTTAATGGAAAAGAAACTTGTTGAAATTAAAATAAAAAGTGTCCTTTGGTCAACAATGAATGGAGGTAGATTGGCAAATGGTTTATTGAGCGTGATATAGAGAGAAGTTCACTTTTGACAAAATCACTGACAAATTGCAGAAGTTAACGCTTAAAAACAAACTATAATTACTAATGTGACAGACCAATATATAGGTATATGTTTTTCTCCATTTTTCAAAATATACTTTATTCTAATAAAAAAATATTAGTACATGACTTTTTCTTCTTTTTATTGTAATACTTTACTTTTGTTCTTTGTTTTATTGCCATGATAATATATAAAATTCAATAAAAGGACATTTTCACTGAATGTGTTTCTTTTTTCTTTTCTGTCCCTTTGTTTTATTTCATGATCATTACTGAAAATAATTTTGTCATGTAGAGGAGGGGGGTTAATGATACCTTCTGGGTGTCAAATCCTCTAGGTATGCCTCTCAACAGCATTTTAATTCCATTTATATTCAGAGTGTTTGCAAGGTCCTTCATGAAACACAAAAGTTTTTTATGTGCTTCACTTTCTTCATCTTATGCCAACCCTCTTTTCTTTGGAAATATTGGAGGCTTGTGAAGCCCATCTGACTTTACTGCAGTCTGTTTCAGTGGGCACACCGTTTCCCTATTCTAATTCATCAGATTTCCCTAAGAACTGAGACTTAGCCAACTGCTTATGTTTCATTTTTTCTATAAAGAAAGAATTGAAAAGATGATGAGAATGCTGATTTTTCACACTTTTCTATCATTTTTCTGGTCCTTTCTTCAAAGAATATTGAAAATTACTTTGGTTAGTTTTGAGGACCCTGAATGGGAAGGTTGCATTTTCTTTTTCCTGTTCCAGGACCCCTGTGGACGTCCCTTCCATTAAGAGCCTCAGTTTAAGAAGGACTGCAGTTCACAAAGAGATAAATGGAGGCAGGCTCCTCCCCTTATCATAGAGCCTTCTCTTTGAAGAAGAATTGTCACTAACATGTCTTTGAATTACTTTCATCCTTAGTGAATTTCAGAGGACCCAATTTATGATCCTTCTATGGACATACAACTCATTAAATCTCCTCTGCTGGAAAGATCATAGAACACCACTATTTGGCAATGTTCTTACACTTTTGTGGATTTCTAAGGCTCCTGATCACAAAGAGGCCCTTCCTGGATACCACTGTCACCATGTGCATCTCCCTGCCAGGAGACTGTCTGCCTCTTGAGGGCAGGGCCTGGCACTATATGTGTTTGACCTGTGACGTCATCAAATAATGGCATCTGTAGACTGCTCACCCTCTGCTTGGGTAAGAGCATCACATGGCTTTGCTTCATTCTGGCCATGGTCGCACCCCCTCTGCCCCTTCCACTGACACCTTGCCCCCCACCCTTCCCCTCTTCAGCAGAACCCCGTGTCAAGCAGTCCATGCTTTCGATCCTATGGCTTCCCTCCTGATTCCTTGGTGTGGCTTGGAGTCTAGTCCTGTACACACCATCTCTTTACTTGTAAGTTCAAGGACAGAATGGTTGAGCATCTATCCGTGAACAAAGCCCCTCTCTTAACCCAGTCCTTATGACACTACTGATTTTTAGAAATATTTTGGATCCATCTTTGCCCTCCATACATGTAGCACTTGGGACATTTTAGAAATCTGAGACATGGAGGATGGGAAGGGGCTTGAGACTTCATCACCTCTCCTCTACACTGGCATCACTTGTCTCTGAGCCTTTCTTCAAGAAAAGTCAGATGTTTGGGGAACTGAATCTTAGCCTCTTAAACTTCCTTTTTATCGAGTCCTTCCTATGAGCATCCTAACCCAGTTTGATTCTCCTTTCTTAAGTTAAAAGAAATTGTGCTGATATGCTCATTTCCTTTACCTGTGTTTGAATCAGTTAATCCATCACAATTATTGGTTGCCCCCACTGCACACCCAGCCATGCTCTGTTCCCTGCCTAGCTGGCCCCAGTTATCCAGTTAAGAATGTCATTGGCTGCATGTGGGTACAGATGAAAAGCTTGCTTGATGGTCTACTTTGGTGAAGTCCATCACAAGCAGACCTCCCACCCAGAGCTCCCCCAGGTTACTAATAAGTGTGCAGGCTGTTGCAGAGACCTCGCCCACCTTCTTCTGGCTTGGATTTTAGAACGATTTCACACTTCTTACCAAATCATTGACCTTCTTCTTGTCACCTTTCACTCAAATCCATGTGCTTACTATCTGATAGCCTTGTTCTGTTTCCTGGATTTCTTCATTCACTGCCTTTCTCACAATTTACACTCATTTCTCAGAAGAATTTGGTACTGATGGTTTGCTGTGAAACTAGCTCTGAGCAAAGTTCACTCTACCAGTTGAAACAGTTGCTTAAAGCAACCTTTTTTTGGTAAGAGATACACAACTTCTGATGCTGGAACCCCACACCTCACTCTAAGAGATGTGAGTTAACACTGAACAACTTGAGGGACAAAGGTACCCCAAAGAAGCAAGAAGCATGGCAGGAGCTTAACAGGAGAATGAAAGAGGTTGGTGTCCCCCCCCCAGAGAATCGAGCCAACAGGGAGAAAGGAACTTGATACGGATCAAGAGAGACAGTTCAGGAGCAGAGCCTCAAAGAGCAGGAACGCCCCGTGTGTTTGTGAAGCAGCGTGGAGGCAGAGTGAAACCGCTGCATCATGTACAAGGGACAGGAGAAAGGCCATTCTCCACTAGTGACAGCTATTCAATCTAATACCGAATCATCAAACATAAGTGAATATACTTTTAAGACCATAAAGTAGATGTTCTCTTGCCCCAGAGGAAACAATTGTTTTGTCCCAAATTATTCCCCCAAAAAAAGCTCTCAAGTCTATGAAAAAGAATAAGCTTGTTCAAAAGGAAATTTGCATTGGGGGAAAAAAAACAATGGGGTGATTGAAAAGTAATTCTTAAAACAACCATTTTAAAGAGGCAATGATTGAATAAACTGTTGAATATACTGACTTTCTTAGCTAGAATAAACTTAGTCAACATGTCAAATCAGTCCCCTACCCCTAACCCCCTTTCTATAAGTGTAAAACTCAAAGGTAAGCAGAAAGCCATGCTGTTCTTTGGAGGTAAAAGTCAACTTGATATTTTGAAAGATAACCTAACTTGTACCAATTATGCAGGAGGGTTTTATTTAGTCCTGATCATATGCTTCTTGACTTGATAATGGTGCTTGAGGCTGTTGATACACAGAAAGAAAAGTTTTCAAAATTTCTTCTGAAGCTTGTGTTTATTTACCCAAAGGAGGCAGGCAATTTTAAGGGGAAAAATGAATCTTTGGATCTTCTCTAGCTACGTCATCTTTATTGCCACATTTGATGAAATGCTTGTTTTCAGTGTGTTTGTTACCTGAATCCTGCTCAAAAGATGGCACTGTAACCCATATTTCACAGAATGTGAGTGGGACAAATATTTTGCCTGTTTATGATAATTGACCAGTAAAAATCAAAGAGAATTTTCTAGATGACATTTTCTAGGAAACAGGGAATTTAATCAGGTAGATCCCACTCTCCCTACCTCAACCCTCAGTTTGCAAGTTGAGCCAAATCAGAAGTTTACTCTTTCAATTATTTTTCTTGAAAATGTTGTTAGGCATTGCTAGATTACCTTCCTGGCTGCCTTCGTGCTTAGGTGCAGCATGATTTCTCAAGTTTACTGGGCCTTAAAATCGGGACAGAATTTCTCAGAATTTCTATGTTCTGAAATATATCAGGGGTAAGGTAATTAAAAGAAGAAAATATCTGTCTTTGTGTGACCTTTGGGGCTAATTAATTTTGTTCTTTTCCCTGTCCCCACAGTTTCCAGCTAAAGGGAGGGAATTAATTTACCATCACCCAGACTTTACCCAAAACCCTAGCAGGTTGAGGCCTTGGGATAATTTACCCAAAAGCCCCAATCTTTAAGCAGTTTCTCACTCTGCTTAGCTTCATTGGAGCTGAAGATTCTAGAAATGTCAAGTGTTGCCTCACTTTGGGGTGAGTATTCAGCCAAGTGAGTGCTTATAACATGGCCAGAAAAGCCCCTCCTATTAGTGGATGGCGTCCCACTTCCTGGCACCCCGAACAGTTCATGAACCCCTGAAAAACACTAGGTGTCTAAGTAAGGAGTGAATATTTTTTTACAGTAAATTAACAGCAGTTGAACACTTTTCAAGACATGTGCTGTCCCATTTACAATGAGAGTCCCCAGAATTTCTCTGAATAGCAACAACAGCTGTAGTTTAATGCAAACCAAAGAGAGAGAGAGAGAGAAGCTTTCTGTGTTAGAGGTTTGAGTAGGCAATGGGGAATTCTGGGTGGTTTCAAACTTTTTTCCCCTTTACATATCATGTGACATTAAGCATGGTTCATCATGAATGTGAATTATTTTATATAGTAGCAGAAAACCTCCAGTGTCTTAAAAGACAAACCTCTGCTAATCCCCTTGTCCTCCTGTTCATGCTCATCATGGGTGGCCAAGCATGCACATTATTTTCCACAAAAAAAGTACACACCAGAACTAAACAGCCCATTGAATCACATCAGGTGTTAACAGACATTGCAGCTGTCCCACCGTCAAAAATATTGTGGGCTTACTCTAACGGTCATCTGGCTTGATAAAACGTGGGGAATCTGATCTCTTTGTTTTCAGGAGACTATTTCCTAGAGCAAAATGAAATTACTGGGGTTCGGTTTTACCTCCTGTTTTGATTCTCTTCTTCTACACTACATTCTCCCCTCCTATTCTTTTCATGTTCGTTTTTGTAACAACTTTATTGTGGTAAAATTTACAAATCATAGAATTCATCCCTCTTAAGTGTGCATTGAATGATTCTAGTAAATCTACAGAGGGGTGCGAACATCATCATAATCCAGTTTCAGAACATTTTCCTTGATCTCATAATATCTCTCATGCCCATTTGCAGTTAATCCCCATTCCCAACCCCTGGTGGGGCGAATCTAATTTCTGTCTCTATAGATTTGCCTTTTCAGGGCATTTCATATCAGTGGAATCATACAGCATGTGGTCTTTTGTGTCTGATTTCTTTTACTTAGCAGGATGTCTTTGAGAGTCACCCAAGTTGTAGCATGTATCAGTGCCTCTTTCCTTTTTATGGAATAGCCTGTTTGTTTGTTTGTTTTAATTTTTATGAGAGCTACTGACTGATCAGTAAGGGGTTGGACCAGTGATTCCTTGGGGTGGTGGTGGGGGGGGGAGGTGCGACCTTGATCCCCAGGGGACATTGGGCAGTGTCTGGAGATATTTTTGGTTGTCACGGCTGAGGTGGGGGTGGGGTGATACTGGCCAGGGATGCTGCTAAGCATCCTGCAAAACACAGGACAACCCCCACAACAAAGACTTACCAGCTCAAAATGTCAGCAGTGCTGAGGGTGAGAAACCCTGGGTTAGACTTTACTGCATTTCCACTTATCACTGGGGGTATGTGTGTAAAACCAAATGCTACACAATGGAAAACTTCCTTTGAGTATACTACATACCATTGTTCTGGGGTTTTGTTTGTAATTTTTATGTGTGTTTAAAATAGGAGCTCTTGTGAAATTGATGGTGTTTTTTTTTTTAACCATTTGACTAAATTCTGGAATCTACTAAAATATTATCCGATAGTATGAACTGTCCTCCAGAGAAAAGGACAAGGTAAAAAGAAAGTATCACTTTTGTTTCCTGGTTGACAACTCATCGCAACCTGGTTTTGAAAGTTTAGTGACAGAAAAATAGCAACTTGCATTGGCCAGTATAGCCTAAGATCCCAGAAAGCTGCAGGAGCATTTGGGAAGCTTACAATAAAGGCAATTAGTAAATTACACTAAGCTTATTTGACAACAAATTGCACCATCATCTTTGCGGCACAAGGACCGATATTATGCTCACCCATTACATTTTGCCAGTTCCGTTCCATAATTTTGAATCTACTCTATTATTCTTAAAGTTAATGAATACAGTTTACATGAGGGCAGAGGTTAAAAGAAGATAGATGGAAAAAACAAAACTCAAGAAGCCCTTATCACTCAGCATTTGGTGCAACATAAAATCCATCTTGGGAATAAGAAGATATCAGCCAAAATTAAAATATTTTGTTTTATCTGAAACCAGGGACACTCTGGCTGCTGCCTTTTCTTCTCAGAGGTGGTTAAGCTGCCAAAAGCTGGAATTCTATCTCTCAGTTCTTTTGAGCTCTGTGTGATGATGAATTAGAAACAATACTCTGTTTGGAGCTTACTAACGCAAGAGGAGACTGCCTTGTTGGGAGTTAGTCAACTGTACTTGGCAGAGGGGCCTTTGGGAATTGGACAAATAAACAGTGGTGTGTCAACTGCCCCGGGCAACTTCTCCTCATTCTGACCCCTCTTTTGCTCCAGTGGGCAGCTGTGCCTCAGCCCTGCTGGCCCTGGAAATGTGGGAAGAAGGGGTGCGGAGGAGGGAGGGCCGCAGGATGAAAGGCCAAGAGGACGCACATCCAGAACGGGATCCATCTGCTATTAGTGTGCATTTTGGTATCCTTTATGGACCCTGTGTCTCATCACACTCCTGTACATACCAATGGTAAACCATCACAGAAATGTGTGGTGAAAGGAAACTGAGGGCAACACATGTACACACTCATGCTCTGTGAATGCATATACACACATAAACAAGTGTGCCTGTACACACAAACATGCATATATATGTATATATTCAAACATGCCTATACACACATACACATATATGCAGTATATGCAAATCACACATACACATATATTTACACGCATACAAACAAACACACGTGCACACATACAAACATGCTTATATGCACCTACATACTCAGTATATGCATATGCATACACATGGGTTCCTATATGCACACATACACATATGCATACATGCACACAAACACACATACACATAGTGCATCCACAACATGCCAAAATACACATACACAGTATAAACATATGCACACATGCACATGTACACATACATGGCTGCGTATACACAGACATACACATGATACATGCACATATGTGCATACAAACATGCCAATATGCACACATACACAATATATCCATATGCACACATACACATATACACCCACAGGCATGCTAATACACACATACATGTATATACATACACATAAACACACATGTACACACACACAAACATGCCTATATACACATACACAATACGTATATGCATGCATGCACACATACACATGCAAACACAATTCATGCCTATACACACATATACACACATAGGTATGTGCACACATACATGCACAGATTCCTCAGAATTATGATAAAAACCTGTGAGGGGGAGAGAGGAATTACAAAACTCAGCCCAGTCACTCAGTGAGGCATCCCTGCCAGGTAGATATTATTACGTCAGTGTTACTGTTGAGGGAGTTTATGCTCAGAGAGGTTAGGTACTTTGTTCAGAGCCACATGGCTGCTGAGTAGTGGAGGCATTTCTCCCTAAATCCAAACTTCAGAGAAGCAGTACAAAAGAAAAGCTTGCCTTTAAAAAGATGTCCCTCCAGCACAGCTCATGGGGGATTCCACAAGGGTGACTGAATACCCAACATGAATTTGAAGCAGAGGAATGTGAGAAACTTTAGTCTCTCTCCCTCTCTCTTTTTAAAAGAAAAGTAGTTTATTTTCCCTGGAAATAAAAATGGCACATGCTCATTACTGAAATTGTATATATGCATATGAAATATAAAAAAGATAGTAAAAAGTATCCCCACCTCTCACCTAGAGATAAGTAATGTTACTATTTTGTGAACAGTCCTCTCTTCATAGGTAGGTAGATGTTAGGTAGGTAGGTAGATAGATAGGTAGATAGATAAATGACAAATACATGACAGATAGATTATAGATAAATAAATGATAGATACATTACATAGATGACAGATAGATGATAAATAAATGATAGATGATAGGATAGATAGGTAAGTAGATAGATAAATGATAGCTAGATGACAGAAAGATAGATACATAGATGACAAATAGATGACATGATAAATAAATGATAGATACATTACATAGATGACAGATAGATGATAAATAAATGATAGATGATAGGATAGATAGGTAAGTAGATAGATAAATGATAGCTAGATGACAGAAAGATAGATACATAGATGACAAATAGATGACATGATAAATAAATGATAGATACATTACATAGATGACAGATAGATGATAGATAAATAAATGATAGGAAGATGATAGGATAGATAGAAAGATATATAGAGTTTTATATAACTGATAGTATAGTCTAGAAACAGTCATAGGATAGGCTTTTTCATTTGTTTTTTTTTTAACTCAGCAGCACATGTCAACATTCCATGTCAATACATCTAATTCTGTATCCTCACGATGGACACACCATATTCATATATCACAATTTATTCAACCTGTATTCCCTTTTTGGACGTTAAGATTGGAGCCAATTTTTCCAATATTATTCATTTATTCAACAAACACTAACTTAGTGAGTGCCTACTGTATGCCAAGCCCTCTTCCTGGTCCTGGGGCACATCAGCAAACAACAGACGCAGACCTATCCTCGTGGCACTTCCACACTAGCAGGAAAGAGCAGATGAGCACTCGGAGGCTCGGGTGCAGAAGGGGGCTCTGAGTGTGAACTGTGCCCCCAAACACCCTCAGGCACACACATATGCACATCTAGGTGACAGTCTCAACATATTTCCCGGATCTGCCCTTGTGGGGTCAAAGGACCTGCTCGTGTAAGATTACCCTCCCGGTATCTGGTTACACTTCATAATACAGAGCAGAACAGTAAAATGGGGCTTTTAATTTAGCTTCTGTTTGATAAGTAGTTTTGAAAAGGAGATGCAAGCACAGGCCCTCCTCCCCACACTCCACACCCCATACCTTATTTTTTTTTTTAAACTATTCTGGACATAAGTGTTTTGATTCTCTGAAGTGGGAGGCGGTAAGGAGAGGGGAAGTGTTCTCAGAATTATCTTTGTGTCCACGCAGTTCTCTCCAGAATCTCAGGGAGGAGAAGTTCTGGTTGTCCCCCACTTCCATCCCGAGAATGTGTCTACTGCTGCATTACGGGGGTACTCTGTCCCCCTGGGACATGCTCGCACCAGTGGAGATCCAAACCAGCCCTGTGAGCTAGCTGTCCTCTGGGTTCAGGGGGACACTGCTGGCTTTCAGATCTTCATGCCCACCTGCCTGCCCTGAGCCGGCTCACTGGGCCATGGGGACCAACCTTGTCCCTTCAGACCTTCCTCCGTGATCCCTTTCTCAACTTTAGGTCTGCTTTGGAGATACTTTATTTTGTAAGTAAGAGGGTTTTAATACTTTTTTTTTAAGGGGACTCTGGCACTCAGGAAATAAATGTTTATCCTAACTTTGAAGACAGGCACCCACCTAAAGGGCAACCAGGGGGAAAAGTTACATCAATCCTAAATTATGAAATAGAGCCAAACCATCCAAATCTGAACCAGCTGGCCTCCTGCATCACAAAGGAGAGGGACAGAACACTTTGTCCTCACGGACTCTTTTTTTCTACTAAAGAGCACAAAATATTTGCCAATAGTTTTGCTAACTCTCCTAATGTCCTCAGGAAGCAGAGGTGCTTTCATCAATGCTGAAAGCCGAGGGGACCTACTCCTATTCCATCACAGAGAGCAGAAGGATCCCCAGAGAAAGGTCCCGTTTGGACTCACCCCTCGTCTGGTCAGCGGGGTGGGGGTGGCCCCCTAAGGGCACCCTCGCTGCAGACAGACAGGCGACTTTGAGACATTTCCGTAGGGGATGATGAGGTCAAGGCTTCGGGTCTGCAGTTTGAAGGGCATGGGGCTGGCGGCAGCCATCTGGGGTCCCATGCAGTCCCTACTGGCTTTTTAAAAAGAAATGCAAACTGTACCAAGTACAATATAGCAAACGGAGGTTCTCATAATAAGGATTCGTGATTTAACATTACATCATGTTTTCTTGCCTTTCATAAAAGAAATAAAACATTATAGATATATATAACCTTTTTTTAAAAAAATCAGCAATAATTTTTTAATATGATATTACAGGGGAAAAATATAACTAATATAACTTGCAGACTATAGTTAACAGTGATACTGTTATATTTTTGTAGCAAAGGCAAAGAAGGTACTATATCAATGCTAAAAGTAAAAAAAAAAAAGAGAATATGGGATTTAGTTTTATGAGATGTGAATATGATGAAGCTTTTTTTTTTTCATTTTCTTCATGAACAAGGAGACCTTGGTCGTGGCATTTAACCAATTGGTGCTCCTTTATTCATCTTTCAGAACACTGGAGAAACAATTGAGTTTGGTTTTAGGATTAAATAAGATAAATGTGCCTGAGCAAGATTTTTTAAAGTATGCTTCTATAATTTGTTAAGCTACCTTTTGTCTGTTATTTTATCTTTTGAAGTTGAAATAAAGTTTTAAAAAATCAGCAAAAAAAAACCCAACTACCATATATTGTTCATGATGCACATATAAAGGTAAGAGCCTGGTGGGGATTATGGACCCAATGCCCATAGTGGTGGCCTGTGGAGGGGACAAGGGTGGCGATAGAGGCTGACCATTAGGAGCCTGCCAGCAGCCCTCTCCATTTTCCCGATTCTGGTGGGACTCCCTGGAAGAACCCTGAGCTCCCTGGCGATTGTCTGGAAGGCTCACGGCATGCACCCCTCAGCTCCGTGAGAAAGGCCACATGGCCACAACAGCGGGATGATGTGGGGACACTTTGGGGAGCCAGGGTCCAGCAGCGCCCACCCTCCTGGTGGCTCCAGGCACCTCCCTGGGCCTTGCCACCCTCCAGTGTGCAGTGTGCGCTGGAGGCTCCCCTGCTTCTTCATGAACAGACCCTGCAGTTCTGCCTGCCCTCCTCTCATCTCTGCCCTCCCAGCTCCCTGTGGATAAGGCTGGCGGCTAATCCTGACACCCACCCGGTTTCCCCGGATGTAGCCACACAACTTATCTCTGCAGAGAAAAAGTCTCCTCTCATATCACACATCACCCTGTATATGCATTGGGTGTGCGTGCATACGTGTGTGT
>JAQZBX010004807.1:0-20967 GCA_029593785.1 Cabassous unicinctus
TGAGCCATCTATATGCTGACTTCAAGAGACTCATCTTAGACCTACGGATACAAACCGGCTGAAAGTGAAAGGTTGGAAAAAAGATACTCCATGAAAACAGTAACCAAAAAAGAGCGAGAGTAGCTATACTAATAATGGACAAAACAGACTTTAAACGCAAAAAAGTTATAAGAGATATAGAAGGCCATTATATATTAATAAAAGGGACAATCTACCAGGAAAAAATTATAGTCATAAACATCTATGCACCTAACCAGGGTGCTACAAAATATATCAGGCAAACTCTGGCAAAACTAAAGGGAGAAATATACATCTCTACAATAATAGTTGGAGACTTCAACATACCACTCATATCTAGACAGAAGACCAACAAGTCAACAGAGAACTTGAACAATATGATAAACAAGTTAGACCTTACAGACATACACAGAACACTGCACCCAAAATCAATGGGTTATACATTCTTCTCAAGTGCTCATGGACCTTTCTCCAAGATTGATCACATATTAGGTCACAATGCAAGTCTCAGTAAAAAGACTGAAATTATACAAAGCACCTTCTCAGATCATAATGGAATGAAACTGGTAATCAATAATAGTCAGGAAAGAGGTAAATTCACAAATGTGTGGAGGCTGAACAAGATACTCCTAAATAATCAGTGGATCAAAGAAAAAATTATAAGTGAAATAAGTAAATATATTGAAACAAATGAAATGAGAACACAATTTACCAAAACTTATGGGTAACAGTGAAGGCAGTCCTGAGAGGGAAATTTATAGCCCTAAATTCCTAAATTAAAAAAGAGAAGAGAGCTAAAACCAAAGACCTAAATGAACAGCTGGAGAAACTAGAAAAAGAACAACAAACCACTCACAAAGCAAGCAGAAGGAAAGAAATAATAAAGATTAGAGCAGAAATAAATGAAATTGAGAACAAAAAAAACAACAGAGAAAATCAAGAAAACCAAAAGCTGATTGTTTGAGAAGATCAATAAAATTGACAAACCCTTAGCTAGATTAACAGAGAAAAAAAGAGAGGAGATGCAAATAAATACAATCAGAAATGAAAGTTATGACTGATCCCACAGAAATAAAAAGAATCATAAGAGGATATTATGAGAAACTGTATGCCAACAAACTAGACAACCTAGATGAAATGGACAAATTCCTAGAAATGTACAAACAACTTATACTGACACTACAAGAAATACAAGAACTTAACAAACCAATCACATTTAAAGAAATTGAATCAGTCATAAAAAATCTCCCAAGAAAGAAAAGTCCAGGACCGGATGGATGGCTTCACAGGTGAATTCTACCAAGTCTTTCCAGAAGAATTAACACCAATCCTGTTTAAACTCTTTCAAAAAATTGAAGAGGAGGGAAAATTACCCAACACATTTTATGAAGCCAACATCACCCTAATACCAAAGCCAGATAAAGACACTACAGACCAATTACAGACCAATCTCTCAAATGAACACAGATGCAAAAATTCTAAACAAAATACTTGCAAATAGAATCCAACAGCATATCAAAAGATTATGATTATACATCACTGCCAAGTGGAATTTATTCCTGGTATTCAAGGCTGGTTCAGCATAAGAAAATCAATTAATGTAACGCATCACATTAACAAACTGAAGGAAACAAACCACACGTTCATCTTAATGGATGCAGAAAAGGCATTCAACAAAATCCAGCAACTTTTCTTGATAAAAACACTTTGAAAGATAGGAATAAATGGAAAATTGCTCAATATGATAAAACCCACAGCCAACATTGTACTCAATGGGGAAATGTTGAAGGCTTTCCCTCTAAGATCAGGAATAAGACAAAGATGCCCACTATCACCATATTATTCAACATTGTGCTAGAAACAATTAGACAAGAAAAAATAAAACAAAATAAAAGGCATCCAAATAGGAATAGAGGAAGTAAAACTCTATTTGCAGATGACATGAGCCTATATTTAGAAAATTCTGAAATATCTACCACAAAGCTATTTGAACTAATAAACGAGTTCAGCAAAGTGGCAGGATACAAGATCAACTTTCAAAAATCAGTAATGTTTCCGTTCACTAATATTGAACAACCTGAGGAGGAAATGAAGGAAAAATTTCTATTTACAATAGCAACAAAAAGACTCCAATACCTAGGAATCAATTTAACCAAAGAAGTATAAGACATATATGCAGAAAACTATAAAACAATGCTAAAAATAAAAAAAGACCTAAACAAATGGAAAGACATTCTGTGTTCATGGATTGGAAGACTAAATATCGTGAAGATGTTAATCCTACCCAAACTGATTTATAGATTCAATGAAATACCAATCAAAATTCCAACAGCCCTGGGAAGCAGATGTGGCTCAAGCGATTGAGCTCCTGACTACCACATGGGAGGTGCCAGGTTCGGTTCCCAGTTCCTCCTGGAGAAGACGAGCAAGACTGTGAGCTGGTGTGACAGGCTGGCATGGCAAGCTGACACAAGATGACGCAACAAGGAAACACAATGAGAGACAAAACAAAGCAGGAAGCAGAGGTGGCTCAAGCAATTGAGCGCCTCTCTCCCACATTGTAGGTCCCAGGTTCGGTTTCTTATGCCTCCTAAAGAGAAGATGAGCAGACACGGAGAGCACACAGAGAATGGACACACAGAGTAGACAGCGAGCGCAAACAACAAGGTGGGGGTAATAAACAAAAAATAAACCTTAAAAAAAAAATTCTAACAGTCTGCTTTACCAAAATAGAAAAGGCGATTACCAAATTCATTTGGAAGGGAAAGTGCACCCAAGTAGCCGAAAGCATTCTAAAAAAGACATGGAAGGAATTTCACTGCCTGACCTTGAAACATATTACAAAGCTAAAGTGGTCAAAAACACCATAGTACTGGCATAAAGGTAGACACATCGATCAGTGGAATAGAATTGAGAATCCAGAAATAAACCCTCACTTCCACAGCCAAGTGGTTTTCGACAAACTTACCAAAGCCATGTTACCAGGACAAAACAGTCTCTTCAACAAATGGTGCTAGGAGAACTGGATACCCATAACCAAAAGAATGAAAGAAGAACCCTGCCTCACTCCCTATACAAGAATCAACTCAAAATGGATCAAAGACCTAAATTTAATAGCCAGGACCATAGAACTACTAGAAGAAAATGTAGGGAAACATCTTAAAGACCTTGTGGTAGGTGGTGGTTTCTTAGTCCTTACACACAATGCATGAGCAACAAAAGAAAAAATAGATAAATGGGACCTCCTCAAAATTAAACAATTTTGCACCTCAAAGGACTTTGTCAAAAGGGTGAAAAGGCAGTGATTGCAATAGGAGAAAATATTTGGAAATCATATATCCGATAATAGTTTAATATCCATGATATATAGGGAGATGGTCCCACTCAACCATAAAAAGGAAAACGACCGGATTAAAAAATGGACAAAAAGCGGTAAGAAGAAATGAAGTTGTGAAGCATATGACAACATGGATGAATTGTATGCTTTATTAACATGTATCAATAAAATTGATTTGTTAAAAAAAATGAAAAGGAGAAAAAAAATGGGCAAAAGACTTCACTTTAATAGACATTTGTCCAAAGAAGAAATACAAATGGCAAAAAAAAAAAAAACATGAAAAAAAGTTCAGCATCACTAGTGATTAAAGAAATAAAAATCCAAACTACAATGAGATATCATTTCACACCTGTTAGAATGGACACTATTAGAAAGAAAGAGAACTACAAGTGCTGGAGAGGATGTAGAGAGGTAGGAACACTTATACACTGTTGATGGGAATGCAGAATGGTACAGCCATTGTGGAGGACTGTTTGTCAGCTCCTAAAGAAGTTGAATATAGACTTGCCATGTGAGCCGGCAATACTACTACTAGGTGTGTACCCAGAAGAACTGAGAACAGTGACATGAACAGACATCTGCACACTAATGTTCATAGTGGCATTATTCATGATTGTCAAAAGATGGAAACCCAGGTGTCCATCAACCTATGAATTGATAAACAAACTGTGGTGTATACATACTATGGAATATTATGCAGCTGTAAGAAGAAATGAAGTCTTAAAGCATATGACAACATGGATGAACCTGGACGTTATCTTGAGTGAAGCAAGCCAGACACAGAAAAGGACAAATACTTTATGACTGCACTACTATATTTAATACTAAATATATTGTGTAATCTCATGGAGTTAATAACTTGAATATGGGTCATAGAAAATAGAATGTGGTTAGAGAATGGAGAGCTAAGGGTTAACTTGTGTAGTAGAATTGGTAAGAAGGATGTGTTAATCTTTGGAAATGAAGAGAAAAGGTGAAAGCCCAACATAATGTCTGTAACTAGTAGTACTATTATTTGGGTATGAAAGGGGTTTAAAGGGAAAGTCTAAGGTCATGTATATTAGTAAAAGGAAAGCTTAAAAATGTAACATGGAACTGCATAGTAAAACTGCATGTGAAATATGAATATGGGCAAATCTACATATATAAGACTGTTTTTCTTTGAAATTGAACAAATGTTATATTAACACTACAAGATATTAATATCAGACCAAAAAAACCATTATGCTAAGTGAAAGAAACTAGATACAAAGTATGACATATTGGATGTAAAATGTAAATATAAATCAATTTATAAAGATGAAGTTAAATTAGTAGTTATGTAAGGCTGGGGAAGGACTGCTAAGGAGTGTGGAGTTTATCTTTTTGTTGTAATAAAATTGTTCTAAAATATTTTGTGGTGATGAATTCACAATATTGTGATAATACTAAAATTCATTGATTATGCACTTTGGATAGATTATATGGTTTATGAATTTATCTCAATAAAACTGCTTAGTAAATAAATAAATGTGCAAATATAGCCAGAAGTAGTAGCTATGTACAGCAAGGGAAGCATAGAGAGATAGACAGGTGAAGAATTTTCTTTTAAGTTTTTTTGTTTATTATTATTATTGAAATAATGAAAATCTCTAATGATCACTGAGGTGAAGAATGCATAACTCTGTGATTATACCAAATACCATTAACTATACACTTTGGAAGAATTCTATGCTTTATTAATATGTATCAATAAAATTGATTAGTTAAAAAAAAAATGGGCCAAAGACTTGAATAGAAATTTCTCCAAAGAGGAAATACAAATGAACAAAAACCACATGAAAAAATGTTCAATATAATTAGCTACTAGGGAAATGCAGATCAAAACTACACTGAGATATCATTTCACACCTTACAGAATAGCCATTACAAAAACAGAAAACTGTAAGTGCTGGAGAGGCTGTGGAGAAATAGGAACACTCCTTCACTATTGGTGGGAATGTAAAATGGTGCAGCCTTTGTGGAAGACAGTTTGGCAGTTCCTCAAGAAACTAAATATAGAACTGCCGTATGATCCAGCAATCCCATTATTAGGAATATATTCAGAAGAACTGAAAGCAAGGACAGGAACTAACATTTGCACACTGATGTTAATAGCAACATTATCCACAACTGCTAAAATATGGAAACAACCCAAGTGTCCCTCATCCAATGAGTGGATAAACAAATGTAGTATATACATACAATGGAATACTATTTAGCTGTAAGAAGAAATGAAATCGGGATGCATATGACAACATGGGTGAACCTTGAGGACATTATGTTGAGTGAATTAAGTCAGACACAAATGGACAAATATTGTATGGTCTCACTAATAAAAACTAAAATAATGAGTAAACTCATGGAAGTAAATTCTATAGAGTACAGGTTACTAGGAAATTGAATGTGAATGGAAGAAATTGAAAAAGAATGGGAGCTGATGCTTAATGTATGTAGAATTTTTAATATGATTTATCGTAAATATGTGGAAATGAATAGAGTTGATTGTAATACATTATAGTGAGTATAACTAACACTGCTGATTTATAAACGTGATTGTGGCTGAAAGGGATAGTCTGTGGATGTAATATTTCAATTGAAAGGAAGGTAGAGAATAATCTAGTTAGCATAACATAGTGATTTTGATGGTGGATGAAGTGCTTAATAGTATAAGACTGTTCTTCCCTTACAAAGTGTTAAGTATATGGTGATACATGGGAAAATTACAACTTATGTAACTTATGGATTACGGTTAGTAATTTTGTAATATTTTTGCAGCAATAGCAAATAAGATATTATATAAACTCTAAGGGGGAAGTGGGTGTGGCTCAATGGATAGAGCTCCTGTTTACCATGCAGGAGGCCCCGGGTTCGCTTCCCGGGGCCTCCTTGTGAGAGCAGGCCGGCCCGCGCAGCACGGTGGGCTGATGCAGCAGGACCTCACAGCAAGGGGGAGATAAGCAGACACGGAAGAAACACACAGCGAATGGACACAGTAAAACACAAGCAGCAAGGGGGGGATAAATAAATAAATAAATAAATCTTAAAAAAAAAAAAAAAAAACTCTAAGGGACAACAATAGGGAGGTATAAGGGGGTATGGGATTTTTCCTTTTGGAGTAATGAAAACGTTCTAAAATTGATTGAGGGGATGACAGCACAACTCTGTGATGAATATGAGGGCCACTGAGTATACATTCTGAATGGGTTGTACAAAGCATGGGACTGTATAACACAATGAATCCTGTGGTGGAAGATTAACAAATATGAGAACATTCTCTCATGAACTGTAACAAGCATACAATACCAAATCATGGTATCATTAACTGGGAAGGTTGGAGGATAAACACACCAAATGTAAGATATTGGCTATAGTTAGGAGCAAAGTTTTGATGATGCTCTTTCATATTTTTTAACAATTGTTTCATAACAATGCAGGGTGGTGGTGATGGTGGGGTATGTATGGGAGCCCTGAATGATGATATGCATGTTTGTTTTGTAAATTCACAACTTATACTATACACTTATTGTTTATGGATGTTCATGTATGAATGATAAACTTCAATTTTTAAAAATTTTAATAAAAACAATTCATGATGAAATTCTTTCCAAATTACTAGCATTCAATATACCCAAATGCATTGCACAGATTTAATTTTCCTCAACTACCCCTTTGCTCAAAATGCTTTTGTGTTAACTGAATATAAAATATAAGCAAGCGAAGTAAACAATGTATTTAAAAATTTCAAGTTTCTTTAATGATAAAAGTTTTGATCCAGGTCTCAAAAGATATGGCAATGGACTGGCAGACAAAAGAGGTACCAGGGTGTAAAAGGAAAAGGACAGAACCAGGAGAAGCAGAACTCACCCTTAAGATTTTGTGCTTATCAAGTGAAGGGCTGGACCAGATGAGTTCTAAATTTCTATGACTATTCCAGACAGTCAAAACAAAATAAGTAAAAACACTTCAAAGAGATTATACATGATGTACACCTTTTTACTACCTATTTATATAAGTTATTGACCAACATTACTTGTACTTAAACAGGAACAATGATGCAGAGAGTATAACTACATAAATATTTTAGTCCCAAAAAGTCAATCGAGGAGACTCACCAATACAATGAATATTAATGGATGATAAACTTTAACACACTAATTCAAAATGATAACTGATTGTACATTTGACTATTTAAAAAAAAAAAAAAATTTTATTACAGAAGTTGTGAGCTTACAAAACTATCATGCATAATGTACAGAGTCCATATACATCACCCTACTAAAGAACAGTATTTTGAGTAATATACTTGAATGCTGATAAAGCAAGTTCATTTGAACATTTAAAAATAAGAGAAAAATGTCAGTGTAGGGGTGATTGCAGACACCTGTAGAGGTAGACTTTCTTCTCTTCTCTCCTTTTCCAAGATGTTTAGAACTGGAGGGAAGGAGAGATGAGCATGGAGGATTCTTTCTGTAACATAGGAGAAACTTGAACATTAAAAAAGTATCCTGGGAATTGGATGTGGCTCAAGTGATTGGGCTCCCTTCTACCATATAGGAGGTCTAGGGTTCGATTCCTGAGGCCTCCTGGTGAAAAGCAAGCTGGCCCACACAGTGAACTGGCCCATGTAGAGTGCTGGCTCACGCAGGAGTGATGGCCCGCGCGGAGACCTGGCACAAGATGACACAACAAAAGAAACAGAAGAGAGACAATAGGAGATGCAGCCAACCAGGGAACTGAGGTGCCACAAGTGCTTCTCTCCACTCCGGAAGGCCCCAGGATCGGTTCCCAGTGCCGCCTGGGGAGAAGACAAGCAGACACTGAAGAACACACAGAGAGCAGACAGCAAGCACAAAGCAATGAGGGGAAGGGGGAGAAATAAATAAATAAATAAATAGTGAAAAAAAAAAAAAAAAAACCCTAACAAGAAGACTGGATAAAAGGATATAGATTGAAGACACATGAAAATGGAATTGAGTTTGGGCAGATGGAAAGACACTTCATCTCTGAGATAACAGGAACGAATGGAATAATAGATGTGGATATAAGGTAAGTTTGGAATAATGACAGTGGAAGGAAGAAGCAGAGTAGAGGAAATTCTCTCATGATGCACTCTTAGTGAAACTGGAAGTGAAGTCCATTGAAAAGAAGAGTGTGATGTGATGAATTGGAATATCCACAGAGAAAAATGGGAAAGGGATGCAGATGAATGAATGGATGGATAGATAGATAAATGGATGATGAGTGGGTAGATGGGTGAATGAGTGGATGTAGCAGTTTGGCATTATTTATGAATTCCAAAAATAGATATTGGATTATGTTTGTAAACTGGTCTTTTCCTCTGGGCATATTAGAGTATATTGGATTCAGAGGTTTTACTTTTACTTGATTAAATAATGATTAAGGCTTTGATTGGGCCACATCAGTAGGACATTGAGTACCTGCCACCTTGGTGGGCAGGGACTCACAGAAAAACCACACACCAGAGAAGGGAGGTTGGAGTTCAAATGCTGGAGCTGGGGAAGTGAACACACAGGAGAAGAACACAAAGGAATAGAGACGGCCCCTTAGACATGGCAGAAGCCCCAGGGAGAGAGACAGAGCTGTTTGCCTGATAGTCTACAGCTGGCTTTGTGGAGAGCACAGCAGCTGAGCCTGGAGAGAAACAGAGCCCCAGGAAGAGAGGAACCCAAGAAGCCTGAACTCTTGGCAGATGTCAGCAGCCATCTTGCCCCAACATGTGGCAATAGACTTTGGTGAGGGAAGTAACTTTATGCTTTATGGCCTGGTTAACTGTAAGCTTCTACCCCAAATATCCTGTATAAAAGCCAACAGATTTCTGGTATTTTGCATCAGCACCCCTTTGGCTGACTAATACAGTGGATGGCATTGAACTCCCCCTCAGACTATGAAGGTTATGAACTCCAGATATTCAGATTTTAGTTTGGATGATTCAATTCTACCTTGTTATCCTCTTTTTAAGGAGAACCACAGGCTTTAGCCTATTTTAGAATGAATTTGAGGTCTTCTGCTCTTTAACATTTTGGTAGCTTTGTTCTGGGCTTTCCCACCTACTTGACCTTTCAATAACTACAATTTTATATGGGCAGGCATATCACGCATCTTTAGTTATACAAGGCCTTGTAAAAGGAAGTTAATTTTTCTTATAGATCATAACAATTGTGACAAAACTTAATGTATTTACTTTGGTGTTCCTGTTTTTAAATCTTAATTGAAATTATTTTTCTTGCCACTAACATGTCTATTATTTCTATTTTTTTTTTTTTAAAGATACTTAGATTACATAAATGTTACATAAAAAGTATAGGGGATTCCCATATACCCCACTCCCTACCCCTCCCACACTTTCCCACATTAACAACATCCTTCATTAGTGTAGCACATTTGATACAATTGATGAACACATATAGGAGCATTGCCACTAAGTGTGGATTATGGTTTACATTATAGGTTAAACTCTCTCCCATACAGTTTTGCAAGTTATAACGAGATATATAATGGCCTGTATCTGTCACTGCAACATCTTATTTTATTTCTTTTTTTTTTTAAAGATTTATTTATTTTATTTTATTTATCCCCCCCCCTTGCTGCTTGTGCTGCTGTGTCCATTCGCTGCGTGTCTTCTCTGTGTCTGCTTATCTCCCCCTTGCTGTGAGGTCTTGCTGCATCAGCCCACGGCGCCGCGCGAGCCGGCCTGCCCTCACAAGGAGGCGCCTGGAAGCGAACCCGGGCCTCCCATATGGTAAACGGGGGATCTATCCACTGAGCCACACCCGCTTCCCCTTATTTTATTTCTTAACCCTGAAAAACATTTCCCGGATGCAGCAAGCAAGTGACTTTGCCAAATGAAGCTGCATTACTTTTTTGTAGACTCTTAAAATCTAAAAGTGAGTAAAATAAGTTTAATGGGTTTATAAAGGTCTCATTTACTTTGTTCTAATTTTAAACATTCTCTGAGTTGTAAGCTTTCCTGCTTCTTCAATTACATAGCCTTTAGCTGACCTTTCGCAACTACTTTATCATCTTTACTTATCCACTAACACTCAGATATGCAATAAAAGTTATTAAGTTTATTAATTAAGGTATGAAATAATTATTTGATTTTAATTATTAAAATGTGATTTTTAAAAATGTGTGCCATGTTCTTAAAAACTAACCAGTTAGAATGAAACAATCTCAACAGACAAGGGCCCACTCCAACTTTGGCTAATATTTTTGGTTTTTTTTGACTAAAATTTAGAAAACTTTGTAAGTAAAATCTAATTTCAGAGTGGTCTCCTAAAGCAGGGGTTGGCAAACTATGGCCCACCAGCCCAATCTTTCCTACCCCATTTCTGTAAATGAAGTTTTATTAGAACATAGCCTTGTTCATTCCTTTACATATTGTTAATGGCTACTTTTGTGCTACAGTGGCAGAGCTGAGTAGTTGTAATAGAGACCTTGTGGCTCACAAAGGTAAAAATACTCTTCTACAGAAAAAGTTTGCTGACCCCTGCCCTAAAGCCTTATTATTCAAAGTGCAGTCTGTGATAGCAACATCAGCATTATCTGGGCATTTCTTAGAAATGCAGACTCTCAGACTCCAACCCAGACATACTGAATCAGAATCTGCATCTTTAACTAGATCTTCTGGTGATTCTAAAAGCTTCAAAGCAAATACTGATGTTTACTATTTGGAAATATATAATTAAGCAAATAGATTTCTAAGTAGGTCACCTCTTGAGAAATCTATTCTAATTACTTTCTACAAGAAATCTTCAATAAGAAATCTTGAAAGTTACTGTGGTACTAAACTGAAAATATATAAACTGAACAAATACTTACAAAACTTATTTCATTGCATCATCTAGTTCCTAAATAGCATATATTATGACCTCTTAAAAATCTTATATGACAGGTAACTAAAATAAGAAGTCAGGTAATTAGCTGACTAGGCAGAAGAAAAAATTTTTCCAACTCTGTCTCTTTCTTTCTCCTTACATATATTTACATTGCTAGGACGATGGCTTCACATTGGGTATAGTGTATATGTTTTGTGGATGCATATGTATATTTGTATTTCAAAGTAACCTGTTAGAATAAAATATGGCAACATATTTTTATAACAAAGTGCCAGAGAATAAGATTAAAATTATCATACTGGCTAGCTTATCAGATTCTTAAGTATAGTTATATTAGGAGTATAATCTGAGGTAAAGATTATCTGAATAAACATTTACTTAACAGATGACATTTACTTAACAGATGTGAAGGAAAAAATGTAAATATATATACTTCATGGTGAACTGTAATATATCATTCTTAAAAATGCACAGGAGCTGATGGTGAACATTTTGAGCATTTTTTCCATTAACCCTGGTCCTGTAATTAATATAATGATTTGCATTATGAATAAATATGATTAATAAAGTGTCCATTTTAATGGAACAAGTTGATTTATCAATCTATACAATGATAAGCCATGTTATAATGGAATTCAAAATATCAACTTTAAGCTTTTCTTCATTTTCCTTAAGACTTTATTTTTATTAGAAGTCATATCACATCACATCACATCACATCACATCACATCACATCACATCCCATATTGCCTTGAGAGTTCATGGGCCAGTAAAATAAAAAATAAATTTGTGAAAAGGAAGTAATTGACAGAGTGTTGCCAAAAGCTTATTTGCTCAAGAACAAAGTTTAACAATTGCTATGATCTACTAACAGCATTACTTCTTAAAAGAAAGGTGATCTTAATATCAAAAGGATAGATAGAAAGAAAAAGAACAGAAAGGACAAAATCTCAGGATAAACAAACAATTTTACCAAGAAACGATAACTGGCAACCCATGGTAGGCCAATGGTCAGACAGGCAGCTTGAAAAATCTCAATAGAGAAGAGCAGAGCACAAGGGCTACGTCTGCTTTATCATTTGACATATCTCTTGTTTTCACCAGTAACTTATACTTAATTGTCTATAATGGTAGACTTCATTTGTTTTTCTTGTTTGTTTGTTTTTAGGAAGTAGTGGGGATGAAACCTACGATCTAGTACATGGGAAGCAGGCACTCAACCACTTGAGCTACATCCGCTCCCAGACTTCATTGTTTTTATCCCATTTTACAGAGGAAGAAATTAAGGTTCAGAGAGGCTAAGTGACTTGCTCAAAGTCCTTCTGCTGGTATATGTTGTAGCCTGGATTTGGAAGCCAGCTCCCTGTCTTCTAAGCCCTTTCTAATATACCAGGCTCCCTCTCATAATTTACAAAGATTAGTGAACTTAACGAGAGGGTTCCAAGTAGAAAAGTGGCAAGTGCTCTCAGGTATTTATCAGTGCAGGTCTGTGCATATGGACTCCTGTGCCTTTTCAGCAGCCTATACATTGAAAATTAGCATAAGCAAGAACCATAGCAAAGAGGTGCAAAGCACTAATTAGCTATACTACTTTATGAAAACAAGGAAACCAAGAACAGTTAACATGATTTCTTGCGGGATTTTGTTATATCTATTTGTGTCTCTATTCAGAACAGTAATGGAATATATTTTATAAGACATGTATGAATTTTAACCCTTTACTTTGAAAAGCCACAATGCAATACTGTCAATACATTCATTAATAGTGACAGCACAGCAATTCATGGCTCCAAACATAGTCCCCAGTTAATGAAACTTCAAGATACTCAAATAACAAGGCCAAGTTCTTTTTTTTTTTTTTAAGGCCAAGTTCTTGATGTCTTTTGTCGGTATCTTTTCTCTCTTACTGCAATTAGCCATCTGACATTTGTTTCATTAGTTCATGGCAATAAAGAATCTGATTCCACAGAGGCAACTCTCCAAAAGCTGTATGAAAGAGTAGTAGAATCAATTCATCACACTCAATGTCAAATTTAGTGTGGTGGAGAAGAAATTTCTAATTTTAATATTAAATCAGCCACTTTTCTTGACCTCTAAGACTTTTATAACTGCCTGAGTTAAAACCAATAAGCTTTTTCTATTATGGTTTTACTATTCCATTTTTACTATATCTTCATAAGCCCCAAGAATTAAAACCCACAATGTCAAGAAGAGTAGGGAGAAGTTAAGAGAATGCCCTTAAGGAGCATTTAAAAAAATAAACCTAATGTTGAGTAGAGATATTATAATACATTAATGCAAATCCTATATCCTGAATTTTCCAGGAAATTCACAAATTAAATATTCTATTCATTCATTGCCTGCTGCCCTCTATAACAAAACACACATTCACACAACATATGCCATAGACATTTAAATATTCCAGCATGTAACAACATCCAGAACGGTTTACATAGGAAGCAACACAGGCAAAAAGAGTATCAGATCACATGTTCATTTTTAGACTGTAAAATAGTTACCAAAAAGTTTACCAAGAAAACAATTCAAACAAAAAACAATTTATTCCCTTTTCTTTCTCACTCACTTCTAATTAAGCTATTTTGCAGTTACCAAATAGCAACATAGTTTTTAAAAACAAGGCTAGGTAAAAAAATTAAATGAACTAAAAACTAAGTTAAATTAAAAGCATGTGTTTTCTTTAACTGAGTGTTTGGATATTTATCAAATATCATTTGTGGTGAGAAGAAAAAGAAATAGAAATGTAGAGAACTCAGAGTGATCCAGACAAACACACAACAAATGCCATGGAAATTTAAATATTCTGGCGTATAACAGCATCAGGAAGGCAGCAGACATGTTCTGGTTTTGCTTATTAACTATGAAATACTTTAGATTGCCAATCTAATCCTACAGATTATATTTAAGCAGGCTTTAGTGGAAAGAAGACACCACTCCTTACCTTAGAACATACTAGAAACCATGGCATAATACCAATAATTGTAGCGTTTCCATGCATTTTCACCATGAACCCCATGTCAAATAAACTATAAAAACAATCAATAATGTATCTAAACTTCTCTGGCAAGATAAAATAGTGAATTTATACTCTGAGTTCCATAAAATGGACATTCAATTATATCTTCCAATCAGCCTCATTCTATGAAATGGTGCAAATATTGAAGAGGCACCCAACTTTGACTTAAAACTAATAGTAAAGGGAGTGGGTGTAGCTCAGTGATTGAGTGCCTGCTTCCCATGTGTGAGGTCCTGTGTTCAATCCCCAGTATCTCCCTAAATAACAGTGAAATTATAATGACATATTTTTGCTTAATTTCTTATCATTCAAAATGGTTACATGAGGGATAATTTTGAGGACATAGGTCTCTTTTAAAAGCTATCTAGGGAAATTTAAAATGTCTATTTTTTCCTTTAATAAACCTATATCCAAACACAGATATTCCAGGTAAAGTGAACACAGAATTGTGCTCAAAATTGAGATAATTCTTTTTAATAAAAAATTTCATTTTAGCCTTAAAAAGGCTTATACTCAGTTGTTAGATTCTAGAAGTCTCTTGAATCTGGTCCTTTGGTTTGCTCACTTATCTTTGAGCTTCCAAATCTTTGATGTTAGGATTGAGGTCAACAGAGGATTTGTGAAGAGCTGAGATACTCTCTAAAGTCTACAACATTCACTGCAGGACATGCTACTTTTATTCCTAACAGGAGGAGAAAATGGTTTAAAATCAGTTTTTCAACAAGTGATTTAATAATCTAAGCTCTGGATTTGAATATCCAATTCACTAGGAATCTTGCTTTTATATAATCTTTAACCGGCATAAGTTTGAAATTTCCAACAGCATTTGCTGTTTATAATAGAGTCAGCCTATCCTTAATAACTTTAAATATAAGCATTGATTTTCTTTTCCTCCGTGGAAATAAGTCTCTGTGGGTATCTCCTCCACAAAATAACAGTCCTATCTTATTAACATAAAAAGCTTTCCTGGCATAGTAACTCTCTTCACTATGATAATGATTTCAGCTAATTTACTAAGGAAATCACTAGATGCCCTCTTATGGGTGCTTGCCACTTCAGTCTGCACCCTTAGGATATGCAAATTAATTCTGGCTTTAAAATGAATAAATCAACTTCACTTACCAAGAGTGGCTTATTTTGGAATCTCTAGCTTAATTCAGTTTTAGCTCCCTACAATGTAAAGGTCTTGGCTTGAAGGTTTGACCTTTGATTTAAATAATGGCCATTTTTTTTCATGTCTGCAATACTTTTTATAATTATCACTATTGATTACAATGAAGCAGCATCCTTAACTTCCTTAAGAATGTCGACCTTAATCTTTGACTCTACATGAAAAGTAGTAAAAGGTAGACCAATTTAATTACTTATTTCACTATTCTTCATACCAGTTTCTAAATTTTGTCTCAATTACAAAACAAGTGCACTTTCTACACTGTACTTTTTACTAGACCCATCACTTAAACTATCATTTTTCTGCCAAATTTATTTCTATACTACAAAATAACATTTCTACACAGGGTTATAATTACAATCATTGAGTGGTTTTAGATTTTGGAAAGCTGGAAACTACAAACTTGCAGCTATATCATTTCACCACTAGGTGGAGATTGTGTACCAGGAATGTGAAATGCAAGCTAAAGTGGAGAGCAGTGGTCACTGGGAGAAAAAAATAAAGGCGCAGGCAAAGACAGTGAAATGTTAAGAATAGATTTTGACTGGATTTGGCAATAGTACCTGAGCAAAACTGCCACAAAGCGAAAGCTCAGAGTACCTGAGCTTTTATATATTATTTTCTTGCCATTTTTTTGCATTTTATTGTCAATAAAATGATGCTGTTTCACTTAGAGAAATCCCTCCTATTAATTCATTTCATAACACAGAGTAAATAGGCTAGCTACCCTGACAAAGAAATATACAAACAAAAACACTAAACTTGGAGTCGGGTTCTAGCTATGTTATGGAAAACTGGCACTAAACCACTGAGCTACACCTGCTCCCCAAGTTCTAGCTATGTTACATGCAAATTATCTGACTTTGGGCAGATCACTCAGACTGTCTGGGACTCATTTTCATCATCTGTTAAAAAATAGAGTACCTAACCTACACCTAGGAATGGTTTAGGAAGGACTTAGTTCCCCCATAATCTTATTAGGCATCTCTAAGACCCTAGGACATCCCTAGGAATCCTAGAATATTAGTTTAAAAAGTGTGCTTATTAGTAAAATGCAGCTTCAAGGCACACTTCCCCCATATCCCACTCCCTCCCCAATTAAGATGACTTAAATAATTTTAAAATTCTGGTGCTGCCACTAGCCTGGCCTAGAATGAATTCCAAGATTCTTTCAAGCTCTAGGTTATCTTTGTGTGTAGTATTTTCGCATGGATAGGTCACGTACTTAGATATGCTGACTACTGGAAACCATAACTAAAGCCGATAATCACAATGTCAAATACTGATTACACATACATCGTTATATTTGCCTGCTTAGATATCAATGACAAAATCTAATGAATGAACAGGGCAAACTGGCAAGAAGTAAACTGAAGATGCTAATTAGGGAATGTAGAAAGAACATGAAAATGAACTAGAAAGTACTTAGAAGTGGGGAATGTTTGCATCTCCAAGGAATCTAAAGTTACTACCTCTGTCCCTTGTTCTTAAACAGTGTAACAGATTTTCAGTAACAACTAAAATAAAGACGTTCATGCAATTTAGAGGTATATTTGATCCAACTATCCAAAGAAAATTATTCCTTCCTAATAGAGAAGTTTGTGTACGTAACATTACAGTATACTTTTTTAACTCGGCAAAGTTTGCTATGTAAGTCAGCATTACAACCGTCTTTCTGAAAAATGTCTTTTAAAGTATATAACGTGTGCATCTGAAAAATACACCTTGTAAAGTTCTTTAACTATCTCGTATTTCCTAAAGATATTGTGCTTATGTAAAAGTGAAAGTTTATAAGATATATCTAATAAGTATAGAAAAGTAAATATGAAAAAAATTATTAATGAATACAAAGAAAGGGTTTTATTTCTAATCTCAATCTCTATTAACGAATTATCAATCCAAATTACTGGATTTCACTGTATGTTTCACCTAATATATACTAAATACAAATAAATGCTAAATTTTCCTTCCTTACTCTTAAGGAGTTTATGTTTCCAGGGAAACACAATTGATAGACATAGTAAACATGGCCCTTTCCATTTTTTTTTCTATATCAACTAGGTATTCTGTTGATTTTTTACTCTCTTCCTATTGGATATTCATGGAGCTAGAACTAGAGATAATTTTTAATGAAAAACCCTAATCTCAGAAAGAAATAAAGGGAAGGTCTCTTCATTTTATATTGTTCTAATAATCTTTCCTTTCTTTAGTTTATACTTAGCTAAGCAGACCCTTATTTAATAAATTATCTTAGATTCCAGCTTTCATTTATATTAATAAATTTTCTTAAAAAAACACAACAAATTGAATATACATGGTGACTGATGATTGAGCTTTAGAGTATTTAAAACATTGAAAATTGAAAAAGAAATACTTAATGGAATTAAAAAGTAGATTACATTGTGATCCCAGTTTCCATTTTTAAAATATGCATAAAGAGAGGAAAGATATACATTAATATGTCAGCAGTCACTTCCTCTGATTATGGGTTATTTCCTTTTTTTATTTCAACAAAGAACCTACATTACTTTCATATAATCAGTAAAAAATATATATATTAGTATATTTATTTATTTTAGATAGTAAAAGAATTCATAATCTGTTACAAAGGTATTTTTTAAAGTGTGATGTTGCACATTAATGAAATAGATCAATCTGATTCTTAAGAAAATAAAGTCTGAAGATTTCAACTGTTTCAAAAGGTAGAGATGTTTCCCTGTACAAATACTCACTCTACTGGTGACATAGAGAATATACTTCAATTCTGATATATCTGAAGTAACTGCATATTTTCCACAAACACTAGAGGGCAGGATTTTCACTAGAAAGAAACGCTATATTTATTATATGTCTATTTTGGTCTGTGGTTACTGTTAATTATGTGACCAATTACTACTATATTTTTATATGCCTTTTTGGGACCATGGTTTCTATTAATATGATATAGTTTGACTCACATGAGATGATACTCAATAGTTGATTTATCATATATAAAATTAACTTATTTCAACTTACATACTAAGAGGAATTCAAAACTAAATTTATATTTTTAAAGCTGTATTTTTAGAACTGTATTAAAAACTATGTAAGTCTCTGATCTGACACTATCTTCATATTAAAACTAAATGACTAATAAGCACATTGAAAATTGAGGTCCTTGACCACTGGTTCTAATTCAATATAAAATGCAAACATTAAAAAAATAAAATTTAATTGACCTCAATTTGAATTTCAGATTATTAAGAGAACACTGAAATATTTTTTCTGACCCAAAAAGCTTCTAATATCTATAAAGCTTATGAATTCTCATGGTGGTGGAAAAGAAGCTGAGCAGGAAAAGGATTTTCCAGGAAGAAAGAAGAGCAGAAGTAAAGTTATAGCTTCTTGAAGGTACATAGTTTACTTGAGGGATGCCAAGTTAATTAGGAATGTGGCTACAGTGTTGGGTCCACTGGAGAAAAGGCTGAAGATGAAGTTGGGAAAGTAGAGTGGGGTCATTTGGGAAAGGATACTTAGGAGTTGGACCTTATTTAGAAGACAATGGGAAAGTCACAAGACTTTTAAACAAAGGAGAGCTATGACTAGATCTGTTTTTAGAAAGACAGCAGTATTGCAGGGTAAATGAGAAGAGTGAGAGCCTGGAGGATGGGAGAACATGGAGTCAAGCACACTGACTTGGACTTGGCAATGGGATAAATACAGTGAACAGGGCTTCAAGTCTTGTGGGTGATACTAATGTCTTTAAGACAAAGACTAGAGTTTTAGTCACTGTAAGAGCAAGGTGCCTTCTGAAATCCAGGTAGCAAGATCTACTAGATAGCAGAAATGTAAGGTTGGAGGTCAGAGGAGAGATGGAATCAAAATAAGTATAAGAAAAAGATAAAATTAAATTTTAATGTGATATATATAATGAGTCTCATTATATTAGATTCATATCCCTTGTAAAAGTAATTGATGTTAACAGGCAGCAAAAGAATATACACTTCAATTGCATCCTACATTACTTAGCAAAATAAACATTCTAATTGAATTGTATCCATGTAAACTTTGGAATGGTGTTCCACTGTTAGGTATTAACTGTTAGTCGATTTAGATTATTAATTAATCATTATCCATATCACACAAACACAAAAGACATTTATTAGCAAATATGTGATTTATATTTCATTTACAGAAAGGGATTTATTATGACTTTTTAAAAGTATGTAGAATGTTTCAAATGAAGCCAAAAACTTTTAAAGATATATTCAGAAGATGAAAAGTAGAATAATCATTAAAGCCAGTAATACCAGTGATTAGCAACTACCATGAATTTAACTTCACAATCATAGCCCTCAAATAGGTTTTATTTGAGCTCTACAACATCTTCATGAGGTGGGCTGGAGCTGGTAACAACAATAATTAGAACAACAATGACAATAGTACCATAATATGCATAAGCTTTCACAGAATTTGTATTTTTTCTAGCCTCCCCACCACACAGAACTGCCTCAATTTGTAGAATAAACTAGAGAACTTAGATGCTCTTAGGTGGAAATTTATATTTAAAACCTGAGCTTTCTTGGCATGAATAAATTGTATTACAGCACTGCCTACTGAATTTTTTGAAACTTGTTGAAACACGAAGAAATTTAATATTTGTTCCACTAAGAAAAGTACCTAATCTGGTCTAGATTTATAAAGTGGGTGCTGTAATGGGTTAAATTTGTTGTCCCCCAAAACAGTATGTTGAAATCCTAATCCCTGCTACCTGTGAATACGTGACCTGATTTACTTAAGTTAAAACGAGGTCATACTGGAGTGGGGTGGGCCCTTAATCTAATCAAACTGTTGCCCTTATAAGAAGGGAAAAAGAGGCACAAATACAAGGGGAAATGCCATGTGATAAAAGAGGCAAAAATTGAACTCCTGTAGCACCAAGTCAAAAATCACCAAGGATTGCTGGCAAATACCAGAAACTAGAAAAAGCAAGGAAGGGTCTCTTTCAGGTTTCCAAGGGAACATGAACCTGAGATATCTTGATTTCAGACAACTAGCCTCCAGAACTGTGAGCCAATAAATTTCTGCTGCTTTAAGCCACAAAATTTGTAGTACTTTGCTACAGCAGCCTTAGGAAATTTACAGAGGTGCAATAAATGTTTCTTAACTATTACATAGTTTAAATCCCAAGGAAAAATCCACTGTAATTATTAAGTTGCTTTAAGTCTATTTATACATAAATCTAGTAAAACTTTTAAAATGCTGACATTAGCTTTAACCTTCATTAATGTTTTAAACAAAATTCCATCCCAAAAGGACAAATATCTGTCAAAGTTTCTCAGTTTTTAGATCATTTCTTGAATTTCATTTTTTAAAAACCATTGCACTGGGGAGCGGATGTAGCTCAAGTGGTGGAACAACTGCTTCCCATGTACGAGGTCCCAGGTTCGATCCCCAGTACCTCCTAAAAACAAAACAAACAAACAAACAAAACAGAAAAACCAACTTGGGGGAGCTAGAGTAGCTCAATGGTTGAGCGCCGCCTTCC
>JAQZBX010004807.1:21067-32375 GCA_029593785.1 Cabassous unicinctus
AGAAGAAGAAGAAGAAACAAGAATACTTACTTGAACCTGGCAGGTGAAAGAGGTGTGGGAGGAAACATTCCTGGTTCAAAAGAGTCAAAATAAGTCACCGTCCAAGAAAAGCTACAACAGGAGAATCCAGCAGTTAGGGATATTATAAGCAGAGTCCAGAATCCTTAATGGGAAGAGAGAGGGGAAAAACTTGAGTTATTAACAGCAAAACAATTTAAAGTAAATAAGTATCCTCATGCTCAGAGGATGTGTATTTCTCAACTTCTGAATTATAAGTAACTGATGTTATAAGAGAATTGAACTTAGTACATGCTAAGTGATGTAGACATGCAAAATACTAAAACATAACTAGAAGTTATATCATTGAATATTTTAATTCAATTATATTTTAATACGTGGAAAGAGCACAAATTTGGCTTAAGAACTTAACTCTTATCTTCAGCTTTATAAAATTCAGCTATAGAAAAATGGTTATAGCATTTCACTGTCAAGATGTCTTTGACATTTTTTATTTAACTTCATGAATCATCACTTGCTGTCTTTTATTATTTAAAACCAATTCCTTTCATCTCACATCATGTACTTTTCACATACAACGAGTGTCTCCTCATTATTGCTTTCTTATAAACATTATAAAGCTGATTCTTTAACTTTATTCAGAATATGAACAAAAGTTACCTTCCAATTAATAAATGGGTTGGGATCTTACATTTTATTTGTACTCAGTTTAAAATTGCATTTTTCCAAAAAATCAAGTCAAATGCATGGTACTATACTGGAGCCAAGGAATGGTAAAGGGTTGAGAAGTGGGAAAATAGGTAAATAAACAAAGCAACAATACAAAAGAATGCATTAACTTGAAGATTTTAGATACTATTTCTTCATCAAATTACTGAGTTTTATTTGTGGTCCCATTAAGGATATAAAAAGAATAATAACTTGTTCTGTTGAAAATCTAACTCCATGGTTATAAATGGTTACTATAACACTGAGAATCTGATATGCAAAGTGGCCAATTTTCTTGAGTAAGGAGTACAACTTTATTTTGATGCCAAGTTTTCAAAATTCATACATGAATTAACTCATTTATTCATCCATTCAACAAAATACATTGAGGAAAAACAAACAAACAAACAAATACATTGAGGAGCTACTGGGTGGACTAAATTGAATTGTGTACTCCAGTTTGGACATGTTCTTGGTCTTGGTCCACATTCTGATACGTATGGACTCATTGTAAATAAGATCTCTTCTAGATGTTACTTTAGCTAAGGTACAGCCCAACTGAATCTGGTTGTCCTTTAATCTGGATTACAGGAGTTCTTTATAAGCAGAGTGAAATTCAGGCAGAGAAAGAAGCCACAAGGAGCAGCCAGAAGCTGAAGTCAATGGACCCAGAAGAAAAGAGAGAAAACATCCCATGTGCATTGCCATGTGATGGAACAGTCAAGCCACAAAGATTGCTGGCAAGCCAGAAAATACTGACCCTGGGAGAAAGCAAGCCTTCTTGCCTCTGAAACCATGAGTCAATAAATTCCTGTTGTTAAGGCAACCCTCGTACAGTATTATTTCAGAAAATAAGACAGCTACTGTGTGCTTATTACTATGTGTGCTATTGGGAATAGAAGGGTGAGCAAAACAGACAAGATTTCTGTCTTTATGGAATAATTTTAGTGGGGCAGAAAAATAATAAACAGGTAAATAAATCAATAGATGAGATAACAATGGATTGTGATGACTGTATTGAATAAATAAGATGTTAATTGTGAATGAAGCAAAACATCATTCTAATGCTTTTACTGTGTTGGTACCCTCTACCTGCTTTTTCCCTTAGCAGAGGAAGTAGGCAGGACAAAGCCAAGAAGTGGGAAACTATTTGGTATATTTTAGGAACAGAAAGAAGATAAGTACATATAGAAGATGAGAGGAGAGAGGAAGCAAATAAAGTTAGAGGAGCAGGTAGGCTCCACAACATGTAGGGCCTTGCAGACTATGAAAAGGAGTCTGAATTTCATTTTAAGAATAATAGGATGTCACTGAATTGGGGGAGTGACATGAGCATAGTTATGTTTATAAAAGATCTCTCTATTATGGTGAATGATTGAAAAGGAATAAACTGGAAACATGATAAAACTATTATAATTTCTAGTTAAACATAGAAAAACTTATGAAGATGTTTGGGAAAGATTAATATCCAGAAATCAATAGCTTCCATATATACAAACAACAAATTAGATGATTTAATGGGAGAAAATCCATTTATCTTAGCAAGAAAAAGATAAAATATAAGGATACTTTCAATAAGAAATGTGCAAGATCTATATGAAGAAAATTTATAGGTGATTTCAAGAACATAAAAGAAACTGGAGCAATGGAAGGGTACACCATATTCTTGGATAGGAAGACTGGTCATGATATGATATCAACCCTTCACTAAATTAATCTATGAAACCAATGTAATCCCAACAGAGATACCAAGAGGACTTTTTTCTTGTTTTTGGAAAGAGCAAGATAATTCTAAAATTCATATGGAATGACAAGCAACAATAGCTAAAGGGAGACTAGTACAACCAGATATTAAAACATTATAGGACCTCCGTACTTAAAAGTATGGGACTGATACATGATTAGACAAAAGGATGGACCACAATAGAAAGTTTAGAAGAAAGCCCAAATAATTCAATCAAAATGTTATTGACTTAATGGGTGACCATATGGAAAAAGGGAAAAAAGTTGGGATTCATATCTCAGCCCCTATACCAGGATAAAATCTAAATGTAAAAATAAAATAAAAATATAAAAGGAATAATTGAAGAGTCACTTATAGCCTTGAAAAGTGAAAGATCTTTCTAATTATGATACAAAATTCATGAATCATAAAAGATTTATGATTTCAACTACAAACACACAAAACATACAGCATATAGAAAATATATATTTATAAATCTGCATGGCAAATGTCAAATGACAAACTTGTTTTATTTTTATTTCCTTTATTTTTAAAGAAGTTTTAGATTATATAAAAGTTACATAGAAAATATAGGGAATTCCCATATACCCCACTCCCTCCCTCTCCCACACTTTCCCACATTAACAACATCTTTCATTAGTGTGGTACATTTGTTACAATTGATGAACACATATTGAATGAAGCATTGCTACTAACCATGTCTAGAGTTTACATTATAGTTTACACTTTGCACGGCACAATATTATAGGTTTTTATTTTTTATTTTTTTTATTTTAAAAGATGCTTAAATTACATAAATGTTACACAAAAATTACAGGGATTCCCATGTTCCCCCACCTCCCATACCTCCCATAACACCCCACATAAACATCTTTCATTAGTGTGGCACATAACCTGCAATGGATATACACATCCTGGGGCTTTGCCACTAAGCATGGACCATAGTTCACATTGTAGACCACACTCTCTCCCATACAGTTCTGCATGGTATATGCTGATGTAAAATGGCCTATATCTGTCACTGTAATGTCACTCAGGATAATTCCCAAGTCCCGAAAAAGCCCCTGTATTACAACTGCTTTTCCCTTCCCTGCCCTGAAAGTGTCCAGTGGCCACTGGCTCCACCTCACTGTTGTAATTTCTTCCATTGTTTGAATCACAATATGTCTACAACAGAATACCATTAAGTCCACTCTAGTCCATAACTCTTCCCCCAACCTTGAGGAGTTTGGGATGGTGATGTCTACTCCATCTCCAAGTGAGAGGGGGCTTATAGCCCATGGATATGGTGGATGGGATTATCCTGCCTGCAGCTGCAGGTTCTCTCCATTCACTGGGATGGCCATTGTCCATCATCATCTCCTCGCCAGGTGACTTGGGTGAGTCCATTGAGCTGTAGAGTAGGAGTTGCAGCTCCACTGAGATTCCAAGCATAGCTGAGGCTCCAGTCTCTGGAAGTACACCTACAAACTCCAGCATCACATATAGGTTTGAATAGAAGGGACTGATGGACCATGTGCAGGGAGGGCTTATTTGAGTCCAACTCTGTCACTCTCAGGAGCACAGATTCCAAAGTAAAGCCCACTGATAAGGCATGAATCTCTGGAGCTATCCCCCCTTATATAGGACCTGGGTGTCTCCAGAGCCCTCAGGAGCCCCTCTGTATGGGGTGATATCCACTTTGGTGTTCTATGAGATCCTACTGAGGTGTGCGTTAAGTGTTACCTCTGGGATGACCTCCCGACTCTCTTTGAAGTCTCTTAGCCACATGAACTCATTTGCCTTTACCTTTTCCCCCTTTTATTCAAGGTCTTTTTCCAGTCGTATTGCCAGTTGGGACTTGGTATTAATCCCTCGTTGCCAGAAAGGCTCATCCCTGGGAGTCATGTCCCACGCTGGGGGGAAGGTAATGCATTCATATGCTGAGTTTGGCTTAGAGAGAGGCCACATTTGAGCAACAGTCAGGTGAAAACCATGGACCCCATGGAACCCTTACTAAGTCCACACTATAGTGTGTATTATTTAATAAATATATCACACCCACACCAACACATCCCCACAACAATAAGGTTTTTTAGAATTTCAATTCAAGCTCAAGGACTCCTTGGTAAGAACACCCGGCCTAAATTATCATCACTGGAAATATAGGACTGATTAAGTACATCCATACAATGGAATATTATGCAGCTAGAGAAAAGAATGAGGAAGTTCTTTATGTACTGATATAGAAAGATTTCCAAAATATACTGGTGAGCCAAAAAATAAAGTTTCGAAGTGATAATATGCTTTTTAAAAAGGGGTGGGGGAATGAATGTACACATATACAAATATACATATATGTAAGGAGAAATGTATATATTTAATTACAGAATAAAATTTTTCTGGAAGGACATATAAGAATTTAACAACATTGGTTCTCTGTGGAAAGAACAAATGAATGGTTTGAGGACAGAGGTGAGAGGAAGCCTTTTAAGTTTATATGCTTACATTTTTAAAATCTTGTAGCACACTTCTCGGAAGATGGCAGATTAGAAAGACACAGGACTCTCTCCTCTTACAGAAAAATAGCTGGAGGACAGGCAGAAATAGCCTGGAAAAAAAAAATTCTAAGGTGTAGGACACCAGGGGAAGGCTGGAAAGAGAGAGGCACAGGAAAGGAATTTCAACATAAAGACCCTGAGAAGACTGCAGCTCCTGGTGCCCCTACCCAACCCTAGAAGCAGAAAGCTTTGAATTCTCTAACCTTAGGCTTATGGCTATAGACAAGGGGGTTGCAGGGATGGCATCCCAGATGAATTCTACCAAGCATTTAGAGAAGATTTAACACCAATCCAATTTAAACTCTTCAAAAAAATTAGAGGAGGGAAAGTTACCCAACACATTTTATGAAGCCAACATCACCCTAATACCAAAGCCAGATAAAAATACTACAAGAAAATTACAGACCAATCTCTCTAACGAACATGGATGCAAAAATTCTCAACAAAATTCTAGAAAATAGAATCCAACAGCATATCAAAAGGATTATACACCATGACCAAGTGGAATTTATTCCTGGTATGCAAGAGTAGTTCAACATAATAAATCAATTAATGTAATAAATCACATTAACAAATTGAAGGAAAAAGACACATGATCATCTCGATCGATGGAGAAAACGCATTCACTAAATCCAGCATCCTTTCTTGATAAAAACAGTTCGAAAGATAGGAATAGAAGGAAAATTTCTTAATATGATAAATAAAGGGCATATATGAAAAGCCCACAGTCAACACCATACTCAGTGGTGAAAGGTTGAAAGCTTTCCCTCTAAGATCAGGAACAAGACAAGGATGCCCAGTGTCACCACTGTTATTCAACATTGTGCTAGAAGTTCTAGCTAGGGCAATTAGACAAGAAAAAAAAAACTAAAAGCATCCAAATAGGAAGAGGAAGTAAAACCCCATTTATGGATGACAGAGTTTCCTATATTTAGAAAATTCTGAAATGTCTACAACAAAGTTCCTTAAACTAATAAATGCATTCATCAAGGTGGCAGGATACAAGAGCGACACGCAAAAATCAATAATGTTTCTGTGCAGTAGTATTGAACAATCTGAAGAGGAAATGAGGGGGAAAATTGCATTTACAATAGCAACAAAAAGACTCATATACCTAGGAATCAATTTAACCAAAGAAGTACAGGACCTATATTTAGAAAACTAAAAACAATGCTAAAAGAAATCAATGAAGACCTAAACAAATGGAAAGACATTCCGTGTTCATGGATTGGAAGTCTAAATATTGCAAAGACGTCAATCCTACCGAAACTGATTTATAGATTCAATGTAATACCAATCAAAATTCCAACAATCTACTTTGCAGAAATAGAAAAGGCATTTACCAAATTTATTTGGATGAGAAAGTGCACTCAAGTAGTCAAAAGCATTCTAAAAAGGAAGACCGATATGGGAGGAATTTCACTGTTTGACCTTGAAACATACTACAAAGTTACAGTGGTCAAAACAGCATGGTATTGGCATAAAGACAGACACATCAATCAGTGGGATAGAATTGAGAGTCCAGAAATAAACCCTCACCTCTATGGCCAACTGTTTTTTGAAAAACCTACCAAGCCCATGTTAACAGGACAAAACAGTCTCTTCAACAAATGGTGCTGCAAGAACTGGCTATCGATAACCGAAAGAATGAAAGAGGACCCCTATCTCACTCCCTACACAAGAATCAACTGAAAATGGATCAAAGACCTGAATATAAAAGCCAGGACCATAAAACTACTAGAAGAAAATGTAGGGCAGCATCTTAAAGAACTTTTGTTAAGTGGTGATTTCTTAGACCTTACACCCAAAGCATGGCAACAATAGAAAAAATAGATCAATGGAACCTACTCAAAATCAAACACCTTTGCACCTCACAGGACTTTGTCAAAAGGGTGAAAAGGCAGCCAACTTAATGGGAGAAAATATTTGGAAATCGCATGTCCGATAAGGGATTAATATCCATGATATATAAAGAGATGCTACAACTGGACAATAAAAAGACAAACAACCTGACTTAAAAATGGGCAAAAGACTTGAATAGACATTTAGCCAAAGAAGAAATACAAATGGCGAAAAAAACACATGAAAAAATGTTCAACATCATTAGTGATTAGGGAAATGGAAATCAAAGCTACAATGAGATATCATTTCACATCTATTAGAATGGCCACTATTAAAAAGACAGAGAACTACAAGTTTTGGAGAGGATGTGAAGAGATAGGAACATTTATTCACTGTTGGTGGGATGTAGAATGGTAAAGCCACTGTGGAGGACTGTTTGGCAGTCCCTAAAGAAGTTGAATATAGATTTGCCATGTGACCCAGCAATACCACTACGGGGTATATACCCAGAAGAATTGATAGCAGTGACACAAACAGACATCTGCACACCAATGTTCATAGTGACGTTATTCACGATTGTGAAAAGATGTAAACAACACAGGTGTCTGTCAACCGATGAATTGATAAACTGCCATGTATATACACAATGGAATATTATGCAGCTGTAAGAAGAAATGAAGTTGTAAAGCATATGACAACACGAATGAACCTAGAGGACATTATGTTGAGTGAAGCAAGCCAGACAAATATGGAGCAGCTCTGCGCTGGCCCAACTCTGTGGAACCTCTGCTACCTTAGAGCATCACTATTTTAACCACGCCACAATGATCCTTCAAAGTGAGTGTCACATCTTTGCTAATTTGTCCTCCAAGGAATATAGAGACCTTATGCAGTTTTTGAAGCAGTCAATATGGGCATTTGATCTGACAAATGGATATCTAAAGTTCTATCCTGTCATTAATGTTCAGGTCCATATTGGGGGTGCCTGTTCTTGTAGCATTGATACCAGTGTGTAAATGAACTCAAAAAAAAAAAAAAAAATTGGGAGTGGATGTGGCTCAAGCAGTTGGATGCCCGCCTCCCACATGGGAGGTACTGGGTTCAGTTCCCGGTACCTCCTAAAGAAGAAGTAGGGAATATTTCAGAGGATTGTGGGAAGATGGCGACAGAATGCTGGTGATAAACCAAGCCTGATTTATTATGTGACCATCCTGTATGGGAAAAGACTGTAAATTTGGGTATCTTTGATCAACCTTAAGAGATATAGCAGGGAGACAGATGTGGCTCCGGTGGTTGGGCATCCCTCTCTCATATGGAGGGACCTGGGTTCAATCAATCCCTGGGACCTCCCGGTAGAAATAAAAAAAAAAGAAAAATATAGAAGGCGCGAGGGCCACTACAGGTACGCCGCCAGGCCCCAAGCGTGGGTGCGCCGTCAAGTCCCACGAGCCACACAGCAAAATGATGACTTAACAGGAGAGTGAAACAAGGGAGAGCCAAGATGAGACGCACCGAAAAACCAGGAACTAACGTGGCACCGGCGGTAGGACGCCTCTCTCCCACATTGGAGGTTCCGAGGATCGAATCTAAGTGAAGACAGGAGATGAGAAGAGAGGGCAGGAAATGGACACAGAAACAGCAAAAACAGGGGTGGGGTGGGGGGAATGGATAAAAGTAAATAAATAAATCCTTAAAAAAATGTATAGGGGAGGAAGATACAGACTACAGTTAGTAGTAATACGATGCTCTTTCAGGATTTGTTAACAAATGTTTCACAACAATGCAGGGTGTTTGTGGGGGTGGTGATGTGTCGGAGCCCTGTATGATGTTATGCATGGCTGTTTTCTAAGTTCATGATGTTTACTGAATACTTAAAGTTTATGTATGTTCATGTATGAATGATATACTTCAATAAATTGTTTTAATAAATAAAGTGAAAGATAAAAAAAAACACATGAGAAGCACATAGAAGCAGATTTGAATTGCCTCAAGACAGAATTAGAAACTCTGAAGGCATCTGAACTAGAAAAGTTAGAAGAACAGAAAGACAAGGAATGGAAAAAATGGAATAGTCTCAGGGAATTGAAAGACAATGTGAAACACAAACATTCGCATTATTGGTGTCCCAGAAGGAGAAGAGAATGGAAAAGGGGCAGAAGGAATATTTGAGGAAATAATTACTGAAAACTTTCCAACCTTATGATGGACATAAATATCAATATCCAAGAAGGACAACGCACCCCAAACAGAATAAATCCAAATAGACATACCCCCAGAACCTACTATTCAGAATGACAAATAGAGAGTAAGAGAAAAGCAAAGCATCACAAACAAGTGAAACTGGATAAGATTAAGTGCAGACCTCTCTTCAGAAACCAAGGAGGGAAGGAAAAAGTAGTATGATGTATTTAAATTACCGAGGAAAACCTGCCAGCCAAGAATGCTGTATCCGGCAAAGTTGTCCTTCAAAAATGAGGGTGAGTTCAAAGTCTTCACAGACAAACAAAAACTGATAGAATATATTACCAAAAGACCAGATTTACAAAAGATACTAAAGGGGGTGCTGTAGCCTGAAAGGAAAAAACAAGGGTGAGAGATTTGGAGAAGAGTTTAGAAATGCATATTATTACGTAGGGTAAACTAAAGGATAAGAAGACAGATAACAGAAGGTTATGACAACAGAGAACAGAAAGACAAAATGGGTGATGTAAGTAATGTCTATATGTTGTCTACAAGAGATCCACCTCAGACATAAGGACACAACCAGGTTAAAAGTAAAAGGTTGGAAAAAGGTATTCCATGCAAATATTTAAAAAAAAAAAAAAAAGTAAATCAGATAAATGTAAAGTAACAAGTATATGAACAATAATTACTCAGTGCAACTAGCAGATTGTTCCTGTGATCAGTATTCTGTAAGTTTCTTCAAAATAAACACTTGCTTTTAATTGAGGAGGACAGGAAAAGAGATATATTTTTGGATACTTCATTTTTCTTTAACCTTTTTATGCATACTCATTAATTAAAATAATACATCTGGATCAATAATGATTTACAATGACCACTATTGAAAAAGATTGAGTTTTTCTGTCTCACAAAATTATGAATTGGCATATTGTTATATGCTGTAATTTATTCCAATAAAATGTGAAGAATTCCTAAATAGGAATTTGGCCTATTTTTTTGGCCAGAAAGAATTATGGCCTAGATGGAAATTAAATAACTAAACCAATAATTAATTTCATTCATTGAGATTATGTCCAATAGTTAGAGCTGTAATATAAAAATTAGAATTGTTATATTTAATTTCTATTATATTAGAATTATTTACATATATAAATGTTTGTTGCTATACTGTTTATTATTGATTATATTAAATCTAATCTGGCCTTACACTTCCTTTTAAAATTTGTAATTTCTTTCAATCTATTTTTCTATTTATTTTACAATTTTACAATAATGGTCTTTTTAACAGCTAAAAAACAAACCACTGATTATACACTTTGGATAGATCATACGGTATGTAAATATATCTCAATAAAACTGCTTAATGAACAAATAAATTATTGTGCAATAGCCAGAAATAGCAGCTGTGAACAGCAGGGGAAACAGAGAGATTGAAAGGGGAGGAATTTCCTTGTTTTTTGTTTAGTATTATTACTGAAAAATGAAAATGGTTTAACAATGATTGAAGTGATGAACACACAACCATGTGATTATACCAAATACCATTGATTATACACTTTGGACAAAATTGTATGCTTTATATGTATCAATAAAAATAGGGTGGGTTGGAGAAAAAACACACCAGATATAAGTTAAGGACTTGTTTTTGATGCTCTTGCATAGTTTCTAAGAAATTTATCACAATGCAAGGTGTTGGTGGAGGGGTGATGTATGGGACCCCAGTATGATGTTATGCATGTTTATTTTGTAAGTTCACAGCTTTTACTATACACTTATTGTTTATGTATGTTCATGTATGAATACTTCAATAAAAAATAAATTTAAAAAATTTAAAAATAGTAAAAAGTTTTAAAAAGATGAGCAGATAAAATTACTAGACACAGCAAACAGATACAGTGAGACACAGAGAGCAGACAATAAGCAGACAGACGAGGGAGCCATGTGTGTGGTGTGGGTGGGTGGGGTGGGGGATAAATAATTTAAAATCTAAAAAAAAAAAAATTGTACTGAAACTGTTCTACCTATTCAAAAAATTAAAAAGTAAACTTATAAAAGCATTTCCAGTTAGGCATTTTAAATGGGGAGGGGTAGGGAAGTTGTATGAATTTCTGTGGAAGCATATTCAAACTGTCTCCTTCAGAGAGGTTTACTAAGCCACCAGTACTGAGCCAGTGTCCCATGCCTCAGAGAGTAGAGTGGAACAAGGAAAGATGGTAAAAACTCTACAATAGACAATGATTCAGAAATTGTGAAGTTTCCTGGCTGCACCAAA
>JAQZBX010004807.1:32475-58901 GCA_029593785.1 Cabassous unicinctus
AAAAAAAAAAAAAAAAAAAAAAAAAAATTTTTTTTCTGATAGTTCTCCCTTTTCTCCTTTCAAAGAGATAGTGGTTTGTGTTTATTGCCCCAGAAGACGGGCCCCAGAAGACGGAAGTGGCAAGGCAGAAAGGAGAAATAGCCAAAATGATAAATAACGTCTCTGGTTTTTTCATTGTGAAATAATTAGGGGAACTAGGACTGAAGGAGGGTAGTTGGAGGCACAATCTTGAATAGACAGCAAGTAGAATGAGTTGTTGGGAATAAAGATCCCCTGGGCTGAAAAAAAGTATATTGTGCATATGTATTTTTGCACTTGTGTGTGTACTGGGAGAGAGGGTAATGCTGCAGGGGTTTCCTAGCAGAGCCATTTAGAAAAGGCCACTCAAAACTAGACAGTATACCTATGTTTACTATTTTGACTGATGGGCCCAGACACATCTTGCAGATGCTTCTGCCTTAACTGGGACTAGAAACCATAGATGGTCATGTGGCTGGAAACTGCTGCATCTGAAATCAGAAGTCATCCTGATTAGAAAAAGGGAATTTTCAACAGTAACTCACTTGAATAAATATCTTAGTGACAATACTGAACACCCTTATCCCAATATCTTGGCACAGTGCCAGCTCCAAGAACCTTAACTCAACCTGGGTTTGGACAGAGCCTTGATATCAAGACTGAGGTACAAATTTCCCACCAACCCAGTGAGACAGGGGATTAACAAGCAGTTACTGAAGATTTAGTGTACAACAATTTATGGGTGGCAATATTACCAAATAGCTGTGATTTGCTAAAATAGCTCTGGAGAGGACAGAAAATAATTGACACGTTCACTCTAAGTATGATATCTTAGAATATGTAAAATCTCTGGAATGAAGATGGTAATTAACTCAAGAAAAATCAAGTATCTATGTTTGGATCTGCTCTGGAATCATGAAACTTTGAGATTTCAAAAAAAAAGTGAGAAGACACAAAATATCAGATTAAAAATAATAAAATGCGTGGTTCTCTAAAGCTCATGAAGCTTTTTCATTCAAGTGCTTTAATGGAGCACCTGTCAAATTTAATGAGTATTCTTAGATTTTTTAGGAATTACTAATATTCCACAATCTAAGTGCTTGCCTTTTTCAAATTTGGCATATTTAATTATTTTATATTCATTTTTAATCAACAGCTGATAAAGCCGAGTCAAAATGATAGGTCTATAATAAAAGTGCATTGCATTATCATGGTCTAGAAGTGCTTATGATTCTAAAAATTACTCAATTCATTTATAAATAAGCAAAAAAGCCACCAAATGATGACAACTCCCAATAACTAAATTCATTAAAAGTATCTCCATAATCCTAAAGTTCAAAAAGTGACAACTGTTTTTGCAAATCCATTTATTATAAAATTCACACGTTATTTTTTAAAGGTACAAAAGCATATAAAAATGAAGTTAAACATCTTCCTTTCCCAGCTCATCAATTCCACTCTGAAGATTTTGTGGTGCATCTTTCCAAAAATTTTACAGCACAATGTAGGTATACATGGAGTGGTTATGTGCAAGTAGTATGTAATACATATTTTTCTTACTTTATTTTACATAAATGGTATTCTCACCATAAAAATTGTTTTGCATTTTGCTTTTTCCATGTAACAATGTTGGAAACCTTTCATATTAATACACATAGCCACAGTTTCATCGCATATTTTTTATTTCCAACTTTCTACTCTGAAAAAGAATGCACAAGTAACATTCTTGTACTTGTCTGTACATTTGTACAAGGATATCTGTAACAAATTTCTTTGGAAGAATTTCTGTGTCAAAAGATACAGGCCTTTAGGGGGCAGATGTGGCTCAAATGGTTGGGTGTCTGTCTCCCATATGGAGAGATCTGGGTTCGATCCCCGGGACCTCCCGGTAAAATAAAAAAAATTAAAAAAAATAAAAAAAGATACAGGCCTTTAAATATATACATCATTCTTCTTTACAGATGAATTTTTTCATTAATTGATGAAATGATGGAAATTCCTCTTTTCCATCTATTGAAACCACCTGAATGCAAAAAGATGGGGGTTGGGTTGGGTGGTGATTTCCCGTTCTAATCCCTTTGCTGGAGTTTCTTATTGACTTACCTAAGGGCATATTTTTTTAGTTCATTTTTTAAATTAAGTATTTTGGTTACAAGAGGAAGTTACTTTTACTTTTCTAAAAATATGTTGGCAACTTACAATTTTTAAATCTTCCAGAAAAAGATTATATATTCTAAATATTTTAATTTTGCTTAGCAATTTTTGCCTTTTGGGATGGGGTGAGATGATTTTCAGAAATTGTATGAAGTCAGGGATGTGAAGGCAATAGTTTACACAGATTATATATAAACATAAAAGGTCAAGAAAAAACAAAACTCTCATATTCCCATACTAGAAAAGATTTCTTAATAAAGCACTGTTATGCAATCAATTATACATCCTTTATAAAACTTCCTGCCATAAACAATGGGACCAAGTGTGACAGACCACACTGATAAATTCCAAGTTCTGTTTCTAGAGCTTCTGACATTTGTTACTTGGCAAACTCAGGGTTTAACATTATATGGAATAATGAAAACTTGATAAGAAATTAAATGTACGTCAGTAGGGAAATGTTTAAACCAGTATATTTATAATATGAATACAATGCAATAATTGAAGAGAATGAGACAGATACATACATACTGATATAGAACGAACTCCAAGATATATTACCAAAGCTGCAAATAATGCATGATTCCAATTATGTTTTTTCTACATTAGTGATAAACTATATATTTTAAATGACCATATATTTGTAAATGGACAGAAAACATCTGGGAAGGCACACAAGTGAATTAGTGGGAACTTTTGCTTTAACTTTTTAATTTTTTTCCTAGTGAGAATATATTACTTAAATAATTCATGTATTTTATTAAATTAAAAATGGAAATTAATGTAATATTTAGGTAATTTAAAAAGTTGTAAAAACTGTAAACTAACTACTAATAAAAGCTTAAATGTCCTCATATGCACAAAATGAATCAACAATTGTAAAATGTTTATGTAAGCAAATTTTTTCAACTTTACCAGATTCTACAGTTTTCTAATTTTAAGAGGATGGCAGGTATTTTAAATAATTTGTTATCCTCTCTAACCCATATTCTATGGATAGTCCAAGTCTTCAAATTCCTGAAGCAACGTCTCTCTGCATGCCAAGGCAGAAAGCTAGACAGCCTGGATCTTCAAACTTCTTGTTTACAAGTATAGAAGCAGAGTAAAGGAGTTTTCCTCCCCTGCCAATGCAACCTGAGCTGAGTGACCATGGAGTGGCTACATTGGTAAAGGTCTCTACTCAACTGCCTGCTTACCTGCAACCAAGCATGTAGCAATACCACTCCCCTTCCTGCTGAAAAGATAAAGAAGCACAAGGGGCATTCTGACAAAGTAACTGAAATTTGAAAAATAACACCTGTAGTTTCCAACCTTGGTAAATCATCAGATTCACATGGGAACTTTAAAAAAAAAAAACTTTATTAGGGACAATTTCAAATATATATAAAAGTAGAGGGAAGAGTACAATGAACCCCCATGTACCCATCACCAAACTTTAAACAACTCATGACCAATCTTGTTTCGTCCATATTCAATCACCTGTGAAGCTTGTAATCTTCAGTTTACCAGTGAAAACAGTCATCACTATTTATCATCTAGGTCAAATGGATCCTTTATATTTCCTTTTATTTTTTAGTCATTTTATGAATAATCAACGAACAAAAAGAAAATGAAATAAATTTTCTTTAGAGATTTTTAGACATAAACACAGAAGACATTTATTTCCTATTTTCCTGGTTTTGAAGCTATACACACCCGAAATGGGCATGTCCTCTGAGTGCAAATGGGTATTAACTTCTTGGATAAATCTGGAACATATTCATTTTGTAAATACTGATTCCAGATTCCAGGTACATCTCTAATTGGTTCTAGCTTACTATTCTGATTTTTCTGTTTTGCATTACCAAAGCACAATATTTAAAGGAACTTTTAAAACTTTTTGTGGCCCATCATTTTGATGAAGATAACCATCTTCTTTGCTTCATAATTTGGAAAACATTTTCATTTTTAGATTTATAAAAAGCAACTCAAAAAAATCCAACTCAATGAATTTTTTTTTCATTTCTTTCCCATCACTTCTGTATGCATACCTGCCTTTAGAAGACTTGTCCACTTACAAAGAGAATCAAATAAATTAGGGTGCACAGACATCATAAAAGATGAAAGAATACTGCTAAATATCCTTTCGGGAAATGGATGTGGCTCAAGCGATTGAGGTAGGTAGCTTCTGCCTACCATACAGGAGGTCCTGGGTTCGGTTCCCAGTGCCTCCTAAAGATGAGCAAGACAGCGAGCTGACACGATGGGCTGGCATGGCAAGCTGACACAAAAAGATGACGCAACAAAGAGACACAAGGAGGAAAACACAATGAGAGACACAACAAAGCAGGGAGTGGAGGTGGCTCAAGCGATTAGGTGCCTCCCTCCCACATAGGAGGTCCTGGGTTCAGTTCAAGTGCCTCCAAAAAAAGACGACAAACACACAATGAACAGATACAACAAGCGCAAAACAATGGGGGTGGGGAGGTGAGAAATAAAACAAGTCTTCAAAAATAAATAAATAAATATCCTTTTAGCAAAAGGGGATTGTTCTTATAAAATATTGCCTGGAGTTCATTCTGGTGAATGACTAACTGGATGAGAATGCTTTATTCTCTTAGAAAGATACTGTTAGGAGAGCAGATGTAACTAGTGGTTGGGTGCCTGTTTCCCACGTTCAAGGTCCCAGGTTCAATCCCTGGTACCTCCTAAAAACAAACAAGCAAGCAAACAAATGAAAAAAACTCTCACTGGGGTGTGGATGTAGCTCAGTGAGCACCTACTTCCCATGTACAAGGTCCTGGGTACAATCCCCGGTACCTCCTAAAAAAAATAAAAAGAAAGGTATTGTTCAATCACTTATTCTTGAGTTTGAGAAAAGTATTCTAGGATTTCATCTGAAGTCTAGTCTTGAGATTTCACTTATATAATCAGTCTCAACACCATAATGAGAGTCTAGCATGCCGTCTCTGTGTTCATCTTTTGATTCATTTAATTGTGAAACTCTTGACAAGTTACTCCTCTTTGCCATTTTGGGTAGAAAATGGAAATTTTTGATTTTTCAATTGTGTTTAATGAAAGTTAGAAGCATATAGAACGATGCTATTTCCAGTATTCTTATTTGTGAAAGATGATGTAATACCCTAGGCAATAAAATATGAAAAAATATGATGCAATAGTGTAAAATTTTTTCATTGCTGAGTCCTCTAGGCCACATGCCAGCAAACTTTTCTGAAAAGGGTCACAAAGGTATTTTCAGCTTTGCGAGCCACAGAATGTCAGACATAACTGCTGTTGTAGCATGAAAGCAGCCTAGATACACATAAAGGAATGGGTAAGGCTGTTTGCCAATAAAACTTCACTTACAAAAACAGGTGGCAGGTCAGAATTGCCTGGAGAGCTGTAGTTTGCCAACCTCTGCTCTAGAGAAGTCCATCACTCTTCTGTTTTCATATTATTATTATTTTTTTTAACCACAGTTGAAAATAAATGATGAGTAATAAAATAATTCCTAACAGAATGAAATAACAAAAATGTTTCAAGATATAGGAAAAATACAATCACTAAGATCTTATAATATATCTTAGATTTATTAAAGGGTTCGATGGACTAATATGGTAATTTCAAGATCAAATAAGTTTTATTTTATTGAAAATATAACAATTTTCTCTTTATTTTTTGAAAAGCTACTAAGAAAGAATAAAAGTCAAGGTAAAGAAATATTAATTTATAAAAAGAGAATTACTAAAAAAAAAAAAAAATTCAAATATGAAATAGGTCCAATGAGTCCGGAAGGTATACTGAGGACTTGAGCCACATCTGCTCCCCAAAAATCTAATTTTATAAAAATGGTCTTAACATAAAGTATTTTTTGTTAAAGCCAATTCTATCTTCCTTATGTACTTTTTTAGGCTTGTCTCAAATAAAAGGTCTTTCTGTTATACCAATTTTTTGTTGTTGTTTTGTTTCTTTTCATTTCTTTTTTTTTCTTTTTATACCAATATTAAGAAGGGGTAAAAACACAAAGTTGGAAATGGGACTAAGTGTGTGAAATGTGATTAAACTTGGATAAATATAAACAATTCAAAAGCCAATGTAAAAAAATGAAACTACTCAATTTGTATATGATTAGTGCAATTTGGTCTGAGAGTAACCTTGAGGAGGAATGATCAGAAAGTGATTTTAACTAAATAAACTTAAGTTTTATTAATCTCCCTGAAAAATAAGCTTTACAGAAAGGGATAGTTTGCAACACAATTATAAAGAGAACCCAAGAAATCTTCAGCGTGACCTCACCTCTACCCAGGGCAGATCAGATTGGATGAGTTCTAAAACCAGCTGATAATATCAATCACAACCCTCCTGGCTGGACTACCTCACTAGTTAAGATGAACATGATTATACTTTAATTATTGCCATGAGGAACAATTAACTCTTTCTAAATGCTCTGATACTATGCTCATCATGTATCTTAAAAAATAAACAACCCAAATGTCCATCAACAGATGAATGGATAAGCAAATTCTGATATATACATACAATGGAATATTACTCAGCTGTAAGAAGGAATGCAGTATTAACAGATGGGATAACATGGATGAACCGTGAAGACCTTATGTTGAGTGAAGCAAGCCAGGCACTAAAGGACAAATGTTACATGACCTCACTGAAATGAATTAAGCAAATTGAGCAGATTCACAGAGCTAGAGTCTGAAACATAAGTTTACAGGAGACAGAAAGGGAGTAGAGGGTTGTGCGCCAATGCTCATATGGGTAAAACCATGATAAGGTGGAAGGGTATAGTTGTGCTGTGGATGGGCATGACAGTGGTGCAGCGATGCTATGGTCTGAGGGGGGCAGGGTGGGGAGGGTTGCACTGTCCATGGAACTGGGAGAAGGGTCGGGGGAGGGAGCAAATAAACTCCGGATTTGCAGGTATGTGATTGAAACTACAACATTGGGAATGTTCTTTTGGCAAATACGGCAGGAGAGGGTTACTGGTTTATGGTGTTGGATGTGTGGGGCATGCATGACAGGGCACACCTGGGACAGGCTTCTAGGGAGTTTATGAGTATTTATCCTCTCATAGTGCATTGATTCAGTGGGTGGAGACTGAATCAACGAACAGGAAGGTATTGGACTCCCATCCTGGGGAGTCCTGCTATGTTCTCAAATAGAGGGGCGGGAGTTGCTCGAGAGCATAGGCAGTGCCTAATAGGGGAGGACAGAATAGTATGTCAAGCCCTCAATGTTGTTGCAAGTAACTATGAATTTTGCTCTTCAAGGAGTGAAGCTTGGTGGTTGCCGTGGATCCTGAGGGGAGAGGGAGGGAGGAACAGAACAGATGGAACATGGGTCATTTTGGGGGCACTGGAATTATTCTACATGATTTTGCAATGATGGATACAGGCCATGTTAAATTTTGTCAAAATTTATAAAAGTGTATGGTCCAAAATGTAAACCATAATGTAAATCATTGACCATGGTTAGTAGCAATGCTTCAATATTTGTACATCAATTGTAACAAAACGTACCATCCACATGTAAAATGCTATTAATAGGGGAAAGGGGAAAAGGGGGAGGATGTTGGGTATATGGGAATCCCCTATATTCTGTTCTTGACTTTTCTGTAACCTAAAGCTTCTTTAAAGATAAAATGAAAAAAATAAGACACTGAGGAATGGAAGAAAATGTCACTGTACATACAAGACAACAGATCTTACAGTGATGAAAGACATAATGCCAATTTTTAAAAAAAATCTTATTATTTCAAAAATTTTTAATTTTTTATATTTTATTTGTTGTTTTTAGAACTATCATTATTTCATTTTCTTACTGATCTTATTTGGTTATTTTGTTGGCTTCATTTTTGAAGAAGTTTTGAATCGCAGAAGAGTTACAACTGTGGCAGGGGAGGATCACTGCTGCAGGGTGTCAGTGATGGGGGATGCATGGGAGGAGGCTCACATGGGGCATACTTATAAGGCATCCGAATGAGTTCAAGTGTTCATGGAGCATTGTCACGGTGGATGGAGATCCACACAATAACTAAAGGAATATCGAATTCCCATCCTGGGGAGCTCTGCCACATTCTCTAATGGAAGAGGAAGAATTCCACAAGTACAGGGGTAGTGACTAGTGAAGGAGGATGGTTCATTGATGGACTGTACTTATGAACAGTACTTATGAACTTTTACTTTTGAAACTGAAACTTAGCCTAGTATTATAGTTTGACTAAGAGTTACCTCCCGAGAGCCTCCTTGTTGCTCATATGTGTCCTCTCTCTAAGCCAAACTCAGCATATAAAAGCATTATGTTCCCTCCAGGGTGGGACATGACTCCCAGGGATAAGCTTCCCCGGCACCGAGGGATTATTCTAAGCATCAACTAGCAATGCAATTGGAAAAAGACCTTGACCAAAAGGGAAAGGGTAAAGACAAATGAGTTTATATGGCTAAGAGACTTCAAACTGAGTTTGGGAAGTCATTCCAGAGGTTACACTTATGCACGTCTCAGCAGGATCTCATTGACTGCCACAGTAAATATTGCCTCAAATATTGGGGTTCCTGAGGGTTCTGGAGACATCAGACACTATAGGCAGGGCTGACAGAGTTCAGGAGTTTGGCGCCATGACAGTGGGCTCCACTTTGAAATTTATGCTCCTCAGTGTGACAGAGTTGGACTCAATTGTGGTTTCCCTACACATGGCTCTTCTGCCCCTTCTATCTGAACCTATAGTTAGCACTAGAGTTCATAGGAGTCTGTCCAAGAGACTAATCTTTGGGCTTTCCATGTGCCAGTTGGGCCATGAATCTCAACAGAGTTGCAACACCTACTCTCCAGTTCATTGGACTCACCCAGGACAACTAACAAGGAGATGATGATAGACAACAACCATCCCAAGGAACAGAGAGAGTCTATAACTGCAAGCAAGATAGTCCCATCCATCTACCCCATGGGATCTAAGCCCCCTTTCAATTAGAGGTGGAGTGGGCACCACCATCCCAGAATCCTAAGAATTGGGGAATGAACGATGGACTAGGATAGACTTACTGTTATTCTAATATTGACTTACTGTTATTCTAGCAATGGAAAAACTTTTACCATTGATGTGGAGGCAGTGGTCATCAGAGGTTCTGAGGGGAGGGAGAGGGAAAAACAGGTGTAATATGGGGGCATTTTCGGGACATTGTAATTGTCCTAAATGATGTTGCAATGACAGATACAGGCCAATATTTATCTTGTCATAACTTACAGAATTGTGCGGGACAGAGTTTAAACTATAATATAAACTATAATTCACACTTAGTGGCAATGCTCCAATATATGTTCCACAATTGTAACAAATGTACCACACTAATGAAGGATGTTGTTAATGTGGGAAACTGTGGGAGGAGTAGGGAGTGGGGCATATGGGAATCCTCTACATTTTTTTAGGTAACATTTATGCAATCTAAGTATCTTTAAAAAAAAATTTTTTTAAGTATATACATATATAAAAAGAACTGTAAACATGGTTTCCCATGAGGTTTCTTTCAAGGAAACAAAGGTAACAAGAACTGCAATGTCTCTAATTCTTGGAAGATAAATTTCTTAACAGGCTTTTGGAATAATATAGTTTCTTATTGGTCTGTTTGGCAATAGGCCAGTGCTCGAACTTTAACTACCCTTGGATACACTTTTAAAAATTGAGTTTCTGGGTCTGCAAAAATATTTCTCAAGCTGTGATCCTTGGACTTTACCTGCATGAGACTCATCTGTAAAAATGCAGAGTCTCTGGTTTCACTCGAGGTTGATCAAAATCCCTATGCCTCCAAAGTACCTTTTAAAATAAATTCCCCATGTGAGTCTTACACATATCAAAATGAGAATCACTGCTATAATCTGCTCTTACTGGGCTATGCCAAACTTAGATTAGAATTAAATTGCAACAAAAATATCTGCAGTGGGCAAAATTGTTATCAGTCTAGAAAGAGAATTCTTTCATGATAGAGTAGTTACATGCTCACATTATTTGTTTCTAATAACTAACCTACTTTTATACAAAGAATTAAGTCAGTTTGCAATAAAATTTAAACATGGATCACTGAATAACAGTATACAAGGACAATAATAAGATGCTAGAAAACAAAGGGTAACAGGTAAAAAGAGTCAAACATTACATTTAGCTACAAGATTCCTAGTAACTAAGACAAAATAAATACAATGAAATCATTATCATCTGATAAAACTGCATACCACTTTTTCCCATCATAAGGGATGCCTTCAACAGGTTTTTATTAAAGATTGAGGATTATTTCTTCATGTGAACATTTTTATAACAATTGTAAAAAGGTAAGGCTATAATTCCATGGGCATTTTCTCAGCGGTGAGCTAATAAGGCAATCTTTCTTGATATTTAAATTATCAACTCAGCGTAGATTTGGATTTGAATATAAGTCATAGTTTGAGAGAACTATTGGTCTCTGGTTTTCAGGCATCAGCTGTTGTCAAGTGGATTTTTAATATTATTCTGTGACACTTATATTTTTTTCTCCTGAACATCAGAGAATTCTAGCTTTGAAAAATAGAAGGGCATGTATTAACCTCAGCTGCCTATACATTTTAGGAGTTTTATCATCTTGGGACTGCTTCTCTGAAACAGACTTTCAGGATCTTCTTCTCCTGATATATTTTCTGTAAGTATAACCATGCTTACTTCAAAATTAATCCCAAGGAACTGAATGAATTAGCCTGTTAGGTCATGTTGAATATATTCTCCATTTGACCACTGGAGAACTGGTTCAAAACAAAGATATCGTTTGACACAGCTGTTTAGTTTTTTTTGCCAAAAAGATAAAGCAGGCTCTGTTCATTCCTGACAGTGTTACTGAGTATTGATAGTAAATTCATGTCATTAGCAAAGCCTTGGCTATACATCTTCCTATTTGCTGTCATTATATTAAGTATCTCCCAAGCATACCCAAAAGCAATACCAGGTTATTTAACTGCAAGTAGAAAAGGAAGGACAATGACAAAGCCCTATTTTATTCCTTTTGATATTGGCAAGCTATTTCTTCAGATAGCTATTGCCACTATTCTTTCCAAAAATGTATAAAAGTGAAATCATGCCAACTTCTAAAAAGTAGTAGGTTACAATTCATGCCTAGTTCATAAGATGCTGTGCCTATTGCATCAAGAGGTGCCAGGTCAATACATGCTATTAAAAGCCTCATATTTTAGGCTGTTTTTGGTAGATGAAATGGTTTAACAATAAATACTGATAAAATTACTAACTAAAAGTACATATTTTCTCATGCAAGAAGCATATAAGCAAAAATTTGATGGGATATCTAGCAAACTAGGTTGTTTACAATTTGAAGGAAGATATAGTTTTCCTCTTCTGCAAAACCAGGCAGACTATATTTTGTATTACCATGAGGGCATTAGCCTTGAAGAGGTAGATTAAATAGTTCAGCTAAGATTGGGAGTAGGTTAGATATGCAGAATAGGATCTATTAAAAATGAAAGTGATCAGTCAAATGAATTATAGCAAACAGGATTAAAATACGCCAGACAAGTGAAGTTCTTCACTCCTCAAAATCATCTTGAGAGAGAGAATTAAATACAGGATAAATAGCCCTTGAGTTTTCACTGGAAACCTTGTAAACTACAGCACTCTACAGACATTCCATAGAAAGTCAGGTTTGGTTCTTTTCTAGTCATTGTGCAAGTAGGCCCAATGCATCCCACAAGTTTACAAAAGAAGTTGCTTATAAAGATATCTGAACTTACATATCTCCTGAAGTCTGCTTAAATTCGACATTTTAAATTCCTGGGAGGAGTAGTGGCAAGCCTCCTCCACAAGGCAACTAGAAAATTTTAAGTATTCTCTGCACCTGAGTCACACAAAGTTGTGCTTAAAATCTATTGCCATAATTTTATGGCATGTACGTGTGTGTCTATACAAAGGAAACTTAATAAAAATTCAAGATATATATACAAATGAAAACGTAAGATTGAATCAAATGCACATAGGACTATATAAAGCATTTTATCCAACATTTTGTAGTTTAAACATGATTTGAAAAGGGGGAACTATTGAATACAAATGAGTTTGTTGTTGTTGTGTGTTTTTTTAGGAGGTAACGGGGATTGAGCCCAGGACCTCATACATGGGTAGATGGGAGGCAGTTGCTGTATCACTGAGCTACATCCACTCCCCACAAATGAGCTTTTATGTCTAAGATTTCAAAGTGAGTCTGGAGATCATTCCAGAGGCTATGCTTATGTTCTTCTCAGGAGAATCTCACTGACTGCCACAGTAAACAATGCCTTAAGGAGGGCTTCTGAGGGCTTTAGAGACATCTAGACACTATAGGCAGGTCAGACAACCCCAGGAAATCAGCACCCCATCACTGGGCCTTACGTTGGAATATAAGATAACCTATTTCCCCAATGTATCAGAGTTAAACTCATTTATAATTTTCCTACCCATGGTTCTTCTGCCCCTTTTATTTGAACCTATAATTAGCACTATACCTGTTAAATATATGTCTCAGAGACTTAAATCTTCCAGCTGTTCATATGCTGTTTGAGCCCTGAATCTCAGCAGAGTTGCAGCCAACACGTATTCTCCAGTTCATTGGACAAATAACAAGAGGATGATGATAGACAATGCCCATTCCAAAAAACAGAGAGTATCTACAACTGCAAGAAAGATAGTTCCATCCATCTGCCCCATGGGATCTAAGCTCCCACTCAACTGGAAGCAGAGTGATCATCATAACCCCCAAATCCTCAAGACTGAGGAATAAACAAACATAAGGGGTGAATGCAACTATGGACTAAAGTAGACACTGGTCACCAGAGGTTCTGAGGGGAGGGAGAGAGAGGAATAGGTATAACATGGGGCATTTTGGGGACATTGGAATTGTTCTGCATGATATTGCAATGATGGATTCAAGACATTACACATTTTGTCAAAACCTATAAAATTGCATAGTTCAAAGTATAAACCATAATGTAAACTATAAACCAGGGGTTATTAAACTTTTTTGTTTCACAGTCCCCTTTGCCAGTCAGGTGAAAAACATGGACCCCTTAGTAAGTCCACACTATACTGTGTATTATTTAATAAACGTATGACACCCACACCAACACGTCCCCACAAGAATAATGTTTTTTTGAATTTCAATTCAAGCTCATGGACCCCTTGTTAAGAACTCCTGCTATAGACCATGTTTAGTAGCAATGCTTCAATATGTGTCCATCAATTGTAATAAATGTACCACACTAAAAATAAAACAAAAAACATGATTTGGAAAAACAAAAATGAGCCTCAAATTAAATCATAAGTCCATACCTAATAGCCCAGTGTCTACAGCATCTTCACTCTTCAAATTCCCACCATGCAACTCTGTAAATATAAAGAGGGGCTTAGGTAGAAAAGTAAGATTATTTTATAATTTGAAGAGTAACTCAAAGGCTAGGAAGACATTGTGGAGTTGTGGAGAGTGCTATGGAGTCAAAAGAACTAGGTCCAAATTCTGATTCTACTTAGTAGCTATATGCTCTTCAGCAAGCAAATAAGACCTCTATAGGTTAAACACAACGCGTAAAACGGGGATGATGTTTACTTCATAAGGTTGGTTGCGAAGACATTTTATGAAATGCAAATTACAGCGCATACTCCATCTTGAGTTTGGTTGCTTTACCCTTTCTCCAAAATAAGTGTAGCTCAAGGTCTTCTGCAATGGGACTTCCACTTAAAACGGTTTTGTGACTAAGCAATCTTTCAGAGCAAACGAGTAATGAAGTACTTATAAGACTAAACTAGCTCTCACTTACTCTAAAAATATTTTTTTAAAAAGAAGGGCAGAAGTGATAAATAAAACATAAAAGAGAAATATTTAACATTGACAGTTTTCATCCAATACTATTTCATGGAGAAGTAAAACTCACACATTAATTTGCCAATCTGTCTTATATGAAAATTAACCATTGTAAGCTGTTAGATGCTATCTGCACCACATTAGGGGCAGGGAAGCAATGAAGAAAAGATAAAAACTCAAGTTAAATAGATTTAATTTAGTAAAGTGAAACTAATACTTGAGTGACAATGTTGTTTTCTATACAACAAACTGTATCTAAGGTAGTTTTATTATCTTTTTAATTACTTGGCCACTTCTCTAGTGAGAACTGAGATTTAAACTCAGGAATGATACCTTCCATTGTAATATGCAGTACCTAACCATATACTAAATCCATGTAAGCCTCTGTAAAACCTTTCAAAGCACACCCATTTTTATTCTAATCTGGCCAATATTTCACCTTTAGGCATAGAAAAAAAAAATTACTGCTAGTAAGAGAAAGAACAGCCTATGGCTCCTGCAGTAAAATTTTACATGGGCGGGTGCAACTTAATACAAATCTAAGAGGCTTATTATTTCATCTATAAAAGTACAAATTTGGGCTGAGGGAGGGAAATCCTTGTTCTCTAGAAATTCTGTGTGTACAGAGGAATGGGTGGGATAGCATATCTTTAACTATTTGTAGATCAAAGCCTTTGAAACTGTGTAGCCTATTTTAATGACATGCGCTGTTCAGTTTCCTTTAAATGACAGTTGTTCTGCACTTTGCTTAATTTTGACAAAATTTCACCCCAAGTGAAACTATTTCTTCAAGAGTACCCACTTACCAAATGATAACTTTTTAAAAATGGGTCTACTAATCAAAGACCAGGGCCCTCCACTTTAGGAAAGGGAAGACAAAAGGATCAGAGCAAAGAAAGGTGCAGATGGTGACACTGGGTCAAAGGGCTGCCCGGCTGGTCAGTCTTTAAAGGGGCGGGGGACAACAGAGACGAGATACGTGTCCTGCACCAGCCTTTATTCTGGGTAGACTTTCATGGCCCGGGTTTCAGTACCTTTTACGATCAGGTAGGCGATGGCAAGAAGGAAGGCAAGTAGGGCAGCGAACAGCACCGAACACAGCATCGAGAGGACCTGGACCGGCCACCGCCGAGCCCGGGCTTGGCCGGTGGCGGCCGCCGGGAAGATGCCATTGCGCTTATCCGGCAGCCCCGAAGACCCGTCCCCGTCCGGCGGGAGCGGTGTGGCCTTCCTTGGCTCGGACGACGCCCCAGCGGAGAATTCCGCTTGCAGGTTGCGGGCCACCTGGTCGCATTCCTCCTCGTCGAACTCGCCCTCACCCCAACTATCCCCCTTAGAGAATGCAGAATACGTGGGCCGTGGGAACGGGACTGGGGTCCCGAGGCGACCGCGCCGTGGAGCCGAGAAGCTCCCGCTCTCCACCAACGACATGGCGGGAAAGACGGCGAAGCCAGCCCAGGCCTAGTGCCCACCGCCCCCATGAACGCACTGGCCAATCAGCGCCCGGGTCCTGCGGCGGCCTCCACCACCCGGAGCCGGCGCGCAGGGGTGCACAGTTAGGCGGCAGCGGGACGGGGAGAAAACCTCCGGGCCGGATGAGAGACTAAGCGCCCCCAGACCAGCGCTCAACCCCGGTGCCCGCAGGCAGGACCCGGCGGTGTAAAGCGCGCCAGAAAAAGAGAGCCCAGACTGAAAATAGCCGAATCCCTTCCCCCAGCAGCGCATCGTCCTGGCTGGAGAGCTCCGCCACCGCCGCGTCACCCCCAGGCAAGAGCTCGCCCCGGCAGCCCCTTTGCCGCACCTTCCCGACGCCCGGTCCTAGCGCCCGCCTGTGTAGCTCCAATACACATTCCCAGCCCATTCGCCTGCTCTTTCCTTCCCCTCTGCTCGTACTCTTCGCTGCCATTCCAGCGTAAAGGCAGGGCACTTCCTGGCGATCTCGCTGCCCGGAGATCTCGCTTTGTCATTACTGCCCACGCCCCACCTCCGTTTCGCATCTTTTATTTTTCTCCCCGCCCCGACCACAACTTCCCTCCACGGTGCTCGGCACGCCTTCTTCCCCCTCCGCGCGCTCTCCACCGGGTGCGTACGGAGCTCGAACCCTCTACCTCGGGACCCCTCCTCCCGCCCTCCCGGTCCCCACCCCTCCCTCCCCTCGGCCTCGAGCACCGCGCGCGCGCACCCGGCCCCAGCCACCGCTAACGCTAGACTACCCCACCCCTATTCCCACCCCACCCTACCCCGGGCAGCCTCAGGTTTCTGGAGCGTTCGTAACTCGGGTGAGGGGGTGAAGACGGCAGGCCCCCACAACCTCACTCCCTATGGAGTGAGGCGGTCTAAGCTCGGAAAGCTGGGACACCGTCGTCTTCTCTTCCCCGGGGGAAGTTACTGAGTTTCCCCGGCACAGGACTCGGCGCAGAAACTTCCTCTATCCCCCTCCCCCTCCCTCCATGCAGGCGACGCAGAGTGAGGCTGAAGCTGGGGGCGAATCGCCGCAGAGCTGCGTGTCTGCAACGCACTCTGATTGGGCGGCGGGGAAGCCTGTCAGCTTATTGGCCCCGCTGATCCCGCCCCGAAGCACAGGGCAGCCTTTAACCTTTAGCCCCAGCGGGCGCCAGCCACTCAGATCGCTTCTTGTTGGTATATGTAGCGGCAGTGGCCGCCGGCGGAGCAGTCTGAGCCCGACGATGAGGCCGGGGACGGGAGCCGAGCGTGGAGGCCTCATGGTGAGTGAAATGGAGAGCCATCCTGCGTCGCGGGGTCCCGAGGACGGGGAGCGGGGATTGCCCGGCTCAAGCCTCTGCTCCAACTCTTGGGTCTCTGCTGACGGCTTCCTGAGGAGACGGCCTTCGGTAAGGGATCGGTGAGGAAGGGGCAAAGTGGCACAATGAAAAACGGAGGCAAAGAGATAGGAAGCTTTCCCTAAGAGGAGAAGAAGATAAGAATGGACGAGGGAAGAGCTCGAGATGGTGGGATATGTTCTGAAGAAGAGAAATGGAGGGCGGGGAAGCACAAAGGGAAGGATGTGGGACCCTGGAAGTTCCCAGGAGGCTCGGCCTAGGCAGAGACGCGGTGGAGATGCTGCGCCCTGGGCGGGGTGAGCGTTTTGGAGAGGTAGGCCCGATTTAGCAGGGAAAGGGGAGGCGGAGTCTTGGTTTTGTAGACTTTGAAAGAGGCAGCCAAAATTTGTTTTCACTAGTGGTGGTGTTGTCTGCAGGGGGGACAACTGGGAGAATTGGCAGGGAATGATTACCTGGTTTTAAGACCTGGAACAATGGACACAAAGGTAAAGAAAATCGTTGTCTCTTTAAAAGCGGATGAATTATTTAATTGCATTTAGCATCTGTGAGTGACAGGATCTCGGTCTTTGGAAAAAAAAAAAATGGGGAGGGGGCAGAAGTAATTTTGTGTTAAAGGTTCTTTTAGGAAGTAGGTTCATTTGTTATGAGTGAAGTGTCCCCGGGTACCCATATACTAGTTCGTGTTTTTTAAGACCGGCCCTCATCTGAGTTAATTTGGTATAGTCAACGTTTTAGAGTTTAAAGTCGGCTTGGAAACAAATTGAAGAATAAGTAGCATTATAAAATAACAGTATTTGGCTATCTTTAATATCTGGGAGAAATAGCATAAAATTATAGTTCTAGGGTACATTTCCTCTAGGCATAGCAAGCCAATCACTAACATTAAATTAGTGGTGGTGGTGGTGGTGGTAGTGGTGGTGGTGGTGTTAACTAATCTGGCTGTCCAATGGCTTTAACTTTTCCCATTTTGTTCTGGAATTCGGCCAATTGCCAGCTCATAAACATTTGAACATTTTTAAATTTTGGTTCAAGTTAAGATGTAAGCCAATTTGATCATTTACTCACATATTAGCCTAAGACTACACTTATGGAGGTAACTGAATTGTTGAGATTTTTGAGAAACAAAATCTTTTTACTTGCTAGTTTTAAAATGTTCACTGTTTTTCAGATGGGACACCCTGGCATGCATTATGCCCCCATGGGAATGCACCCTATGGGTCAGAGAGCCAATATGCCTCCTGTACCTCATGGAATGATGCCACAAATGATGCCCCCAATGGGAGGGCCACCAATGGGACAAGTAAGTATGTTATGTATTTTTACTTTATTTTATATTTATTTATTTGTATTTGCTTTCTGGTATTGTGTCAAGATTTTGAAGTCTGGGCAAATATTTGTAGCTGTTTGAGGATTAATTTATACCAAAATTGTTTTTAAATAAACCAAATGTTAAACCACAACTGTAACCAAATCTTGAATATATCAGGAATATATTCTACATAAAAAGTTTTTCACCTTAACAAAACTAAAGAGTTTTTTAGTTTATTTAAAAGTAACAATGTATATCTGTGCTTTTTAGTTTAATAGCCTTTTTTTTTTTCAAGCATGTCAGTTGGAATTAATGTTCTGAGAGTAAATTTTCTATTACCTGATACATCAACACAACATATCAATGAAACATATAAGATAAACACATAGAATCTGAAAACAGAAATTGTTTAGGCCTTTGGCTTAGAGTGAATTTTATATTTATTCCTGAGATATCTTCTTTGTGTGTGTTTGTGTGGGGGTTGGGCTGGGGTGGGAAATTTCGACTCCATAATTCTGTTTCTTATAGTAAAGTGCCATGTAGGTAATCCATTTTCCACTTACACAATTTGTTTTTTGTTTTTCTTTAATGCTAATTACTTCTGCACTACTGCTTATGAGCTATACCTTCCATCTTTAGCATAAGTTGTAAATGGACATTTTGTAGGAGTGATTTGGATCAGAAGGTTTTAATGCTGACTCAGAGACTTTGATAGAACTGAGTTCCTAGAGAAGCATCCAAGACAGGTAACAGATTGTTACCATGAGTAATTTTTTGCCCTCTGTGTTCTGTATTAGGTTCTATATTACACAGATCCTTTAGGTGGCTGGGTTATTTCCATTTAAGTATCTTGACAAGTCATCAGAAGTTTAGGTTATCAAAATATTTTGGAATGCTAGTCAGGTATGATCTTTTGCTTATTGCTGTTTACTTTGATAATGGCTTAAGCTATAACAGTTAAATTTATTGGTGAAATTGAAGTGGAGGAAAGAAGTTTGCTCTGTATCTCATTTTACATAACCTTAAGAATAGAAGTATTTAATGTCAAGTGATTTTCTTCTTTTTAATTGGGAGTATAGCCCTTAATTTTACATAATAATCTTTTTTCAAAGGCACTAGGCCCAAAAGAGTCTCCCTGCAGGAGTTCTTTAAATAAAAGAACTGTTTATTCTGTGACTACGATAACACAAGTTTTAAAATTTCCTAGGTGATGGAGAAACAACTCTGATTCCTCTTCTGTTTCTTTCCATCTCTAAGTAGCAAGGAGCTCTTCTCGTTTTCTTGGTAGAGCTGCTCTAACTAGATAATGAGCTTTTAAAAATATTTATTCTTTAAATGCTCTGGTTCTTATTTAAAATTAGTTTCTTTCCACAGAAAGATAAAATAAAACAATTTGCTACTGCCAGATGCTTCTCTCTTTTCTGGGGCCTTCTGTTTCCATTGGGCCAAGCAAGGTAAGTTTTGCAAGGGATTGACCTGCTTACCCTTGCTGTAATGGTGCTATTGCAGTACCAAAACCAAGATACCAGCTAGTCATTTCTAGTAAAATGCAGATTTTATCTTTTTAAAAGTACTTTTCATGTGTCTTACTGACATAAGCTGGTCACACTTTAAGGCCCATTTCTTTACCGGTATCAGTGACCGTCTTCCTAGTAATTTTGCCTTTTAAGTGGTGCAAATCCTTCAAAATACTATTAATTTTGCTTTGTAATTTTCTTCTACTTTTTTTCCTAGGGCCACCATATGCCATGTGCTTTTAATTTTACCTGACTATATGTTTAGAAGTCTTATCTCTCCCTATTAGCTCCTGGTAGAAAAATCATTGAATGAATGTCTTAGGAGTACAGCTCTGAATCCCAAGAGGATTGCCACTGTTTTTTTTTTTCAAATTAGATTATTTCTCTTTTTCCCCATATCTAACAAATATGGGACTCAAATCTTGGTAAAGCTGATTCTTATTTTAGCTTTGCTAACAGATCCAGATATCATGGGTAATCCAAATCCTCAAATAATTCAAAAACCTATTTAAAGCCCTGTAAACACTCCTTCAGAAACAAAAACTTGATAATAAATACCAAAATTGATTTTTTTTTTCTCCTTCATTTTCTTGAGCAAGTAAGCAGTTAGAAGGTAATTGAGAAAAAGCAGGGAATCTGAATAATCCACAGCAGTGACAAAGTTGATAGGATTTTGCCATCCAGTTTTGAAAAGTCAATTCACAGATTTTATAGATTTTGGGGACTGAAAGTTAGGGAACCTTCATGTATGTTAGTTCACATTAAGATCTTAAGCTGGGACCAGCTCTAAAATTGGTGGCAAGTCTAACTTGTTAAATGGTATGGTCTTTGGAGTGTTACTGAATATGAAATGAAATTTGAAACTTGTTTATAAAATCATGTGCAGACTTGACAGAATAATAATTCTATGGAAGCCAGAGTTCATAAGTTTTCAAAATGCAAGTTATTTAGATTAAAGAAGTAGTGTGTTTAATGTTTTGTTTTTTTAAATCATGAGAAAACTTAAAATTCAAGCTGAATCTTTTAAAAGTAAAAACATGGAAATTATCAAATGGAACTTGATAATATTTCTTTCAGGTTGTTCTCAGTTATCTATCCTGTTGGCTATATTTGGCTCTTTGTTACTTACTGTACATAAACTTCATATGGGAAAGTTGTGCTGATGGCAGTACTTAAACATTTCAGTAGAGAGTGCCATTTCCTTTAAGATAAAATTGAGAGGCTCTCTTCTTCATTTCTGTAGTAAATAATGTTTCACTTTTTAAAATATTTTCACGTCTTATTCTTTTGTTGTCATTTCTAAACAAAGGACATGCAAATCCTGTCATCTTCATCACAGATGATTATTGCCTTTACTTACCTCCAAGACTCCTCCTAGCTGGCAATTTGAGTTTATTTGTTTTTGTTTGCTTTTTTGGTTTTGGTCTAATTTACCTCTTTTAATGAGAAGAGTAGAGGAAGAGACCTAAGGTCTTTTTCAGCTTTAATAGTCTATGATTTAGTTCAGATCATTTGATAAGAATAGTAGATGAAATGTATGAGATTTTATGGGTTGATGTAGAAATAAAAGAATAGAAAGTTCTTTTAATAATGCCTCCCTAATTCTAATTTTTTTCTAATTATTATTAATATTATTTTGCCTCTGGTCAAGAACCCTAGTAGACAAATAATTGCATTTCCCAAATGAGTTTGATTTTCTTGTTCTTACATTTTATATTGAGTAAGGCAAACTCTTAACATCTTTTATTTCTATTCTTGCTGCCATCTGAGCCCAAGTTGTTAAACTCCCATGCCTGGTCTACTCTAACATTTGAGCTGGTTTTCTGACTTTAAGGCTGCCCAAAAATAATTCTCTTGGATTTCATCATGTTATCTCTTACACAAGTACCTCTAGTATTTTTCTGCGCATATAGCAGACTGTCTAAATTTTACAGCTTAGTTTTCAAGGACCTCCGTAGTGTGATTCAAAACTGCATTTCTTCACTACCTAATTTGAACTCAGGCTGGTCTTTTCATGGTATCTAGAGTGATTGTATTAGTTCATGAATTCAAGTTCATGCTGTTCTTGCCCTTCTGCCCCCACCTCTCTACCGCTATGACTTTTCTTTGCTTGCCTAAGTTCTACCATTTCAAGTCCTGCCTTCTCCATGAGGTCCTCGGCAATAATTTTGCCCCAACATACTCCTCTCCTTCAGATTATTAAAAGAAAATCCTAAGGAATTTGCCCATAACTCTTTACTGTTTGACTTATTTTGGCACTTAGTTATTGATTTGTTTTGTTTTATGGTTTCTTACTTGCTTTGACTTCCCAACAGGTAATAGATTGTAAGTTCTAGGGGGCAGGAGCTATATTCTGTACTTTTTTTAAAAAGTCTGTAGGTTCTGAGCACAGTTCTTGGCACAGCATAGGTGCTCAGTAAAATACTTGTTGAATGAATGAAACAAATACATAGGTATTCTTTCCTGTAAAATAAGGCAGGAAGTCAATCAACCTTACATGTGACTGATTCCAGTGGTTACTTGTTCCTTTACATCGTTACCACTTATTCTTTTTAGTATCTACCTGTTAATTGTTATTTTTTCATTTGACAAAAATGGAAGGTAAATAAGATAAAATAATTTTTTCTTGATGACTAAAACGAAAACGCTATTTCCATTTCTTCACTTATTTTAAATTACAGGCAAATGTATTTCTGTATGACTCCACTGATCATCTCATGAAGAATTCTTATCATAAATTTTTCCATAGCTTAGGGGAAAATAATTTGAATATAGGCATTCCGGAAAAATAAATCCAATGTATTGGTATCTTAGGCTTATCTAACTGATTAAGCAATTTACCTTGCTATTGCTTTTAAATTACTCTTACTTTTGAGTATCTACAGAATCTATGCCTTTAAATTGGACATTAGCCTTTGACAAAAGAGACTTTTTCAAGTTATCGACTCATAATTCTTGAATCTAGGTAACTTACATGTGCATCTATATTAATCCAATCAAGTGCTTATTCCCGGTGTGTGTATAACTTTTGGCCTGTGCATGTAGATTGATTTTAATGGATTTTACTAATGAGACCAGAAGTTAATGTTTATTTTCATTATCTTTAGATAGCAGTTCATTTAACTATGGCCTCATCTACTTAAAACTTGAGCTAGAGTAGTGTTTCTAAGTGTGGGGAGTAATTGGAGCGATACTAAGAGGACCACGTAAGTTTGGAAGACTAAATTGAACTGTATGCCTCCTTTTTGAGATTCACAGGGTGCAATGTCTACTAAAGGTACTGAGAAGCCTTTTAAAAACTTTTTACTCAGCATTTTTCCATCTTATCTGACCATCTTCCTGATCTCCCTGCCCCATATTTCCTGTTTATTTTGCTTTGTGTAGCACATTGCATGGAACTAGCATTTTGTGAGATTCTCAATTAGGGCTCTTTTATTTTATTATCCACATTTGCTCTTTGGAGGAAAAGGCAATATTGGAAAAAATTAATATCATACACATAAATGAAATAGCTTGCAGTATCCAACGTAAGTATTCATTAACTATTAGAATCAAAAAGGAGAGGGAAGATATCTCAACAAGTTGACCCGTTGATTTTTAGTTGGGTTTATAAGAAATAATGATGACATGACTTCCAGTCATTTCAAGAAATATGTTAATAGGTATACACAGCCCATAGCTACGTTCTGGGTTGTTTTGTTTTGTTTTAACTTAGAGAAATAGTAAGTCTGTTTTGAGGGGCTATAAATAAGAATGATTAGATTATTTTCTCATAAAGAAGTTGTCATTAGTCTTTCATTCTTACATCCTTCATGCCTTCATGTTTCTTTTATTCGGTAAACATACATCTCGAGTATGGTGCTGTTGTAAAGATTACTGATAAATGTCCTGCTTTCAAGGAACTTGCAGTCTTATTCTTCAGATACCTGGCTATAAACTATGTTTTCTCATCTTCCAACTGCTGATTTGGCTGTAAACATAGTTCTGGACATTGGGAAGTCTGGAGGAGATGACTTTCTTATATTTATTAATTTTCTACCTCTCTTTAGTCAAGTAACTATACATTATATCCTGCTTATTTTAAAAGAAAAAAATTAATCATAGGTTAGTGGCTACTAGAGGTAGAATATTTTGCTTTATCTTAGGCTTTGATTTTTTTTTTTCTTTAAAACATTCTCATATGGCCAAAGAAATGCAGTTATATTTCATTAGGTATTGCTCTTCTGTTTGTGCTAAGTCTTTTAAAATTATCCTTTTGATTAATGGATGAGTATTAAGTTCCTGTTTGAAAACATGGGTTTGGTATATGTTCTTTGACCCATGTGGTATCAGGAAAGTTGTTACTTCCTGAAAAATGATTTTCCATTAATTTCATGATCATTACATATTTATGTATGATCATATTTTTGTTAAATAGAAAACTACCCTCTCTTTTCTTATGCTGAAATAAGGAATCGTCATAAAGTTGTTTACTACAAGTCATTTCTGTCATATGCTAAGTAACTGCCCTGTACACTAATACATACATAAATGAGATATGGTCTGGCCTAAAGCTGCCCCAAATTAAGAAATTAAAAACAAAAGTGTTATTATTTATATGTAATCATATGTATATATGACTTAGCTAGATACACTGAGTCTATTTTGAAGGACTTAGGGAAGAGGATAAAAAAAGGTCTCTGTTATGTGTCCTAGAAGGCTTGTGTTGAAAAGAAGGCTAGATTATGATGACTTTTTATAGTAAGTTTTAAAGTCTTTAATTCTGTGTGATTTAGTTGAGAAACCCCAATTTGTGTGTGTATCCCCAGTTAAATTTAGAGCTTATTTTTTATAAAGTGATGCAGTTCATTTTCATTCAACTCTATTTTAACTTTTGTGTCACATATCCAGTGGTTTTTCTCTTTGTATTTTTTGTGCCTTTATTTAAGAAGTTTGGGAGATTAATCAGATAGTGGGTTAAGGACCACTAAATATTGTGAGCTGTTTATTTGCCTTTTTCATGGAGGTTTTATTTTTTTTTCCGTTTTAAGATTTCAGGGAATAAGATTGTCATACTTCATTTTATATTAAAAAGAATTACAATTCTACCACCATGTTTGTGTATAGCTGAGAGAGTCTTATACCGTGTTAAATTTGATCTTCCTGACTCTGGAAAGTGGGCTGGCTATATATTATATCTAATTCATAGATAGAAATAGTCTCAGAGCTAAGTGAATTGCAGAGGGACATTGCAGAGTCAACACTAAACACGATGCTTAACCTGGAGTTGACTTATTACATGTATTGATTCCCTTTGCAGAGGATAGTTTTACCATATTTACTTGATACCTTTAAGAACAGAGGTAACTATCTAAGAGATAGACAGGGAGACTAGATCAGGGAAGGGACAACATAAGAGATATTTTTATTATATAAGTTAAAAGAGTGCAGTGGTAATAAAATACCTATTGTTTATTAAACACTGTTCTAAAGTGCCTTACGTGTATTACCCCATTTGATTCTTCAACAATCCTATCAGATGGCTATTATTTTCCCAGTTTTACACATGAGAAAACTGGAGGTCCAGAGAGGTAAAAAAAAAAAAAAAAGCCCAAGGTCACACAGCTGGTAAATGGTCAGGCTGGGATGTGAATCCTGGCAGTGTGAATCCAGAGAGCACTTAATAGCTCTGCTATTCTGCTGCTTTGTATAGCACTATAAGATTATGTAATTAATTAAGCTAATCTTAGAATATGAAAGAGTAGCTATACCTCAGCATTTCTAAACTTTCTAGATTGAGAGAAGCTTAGCAAACCATAATTTTGAATCCTGGGAGTTGGTTTATTAAATGTGGTATGGTTCTGTTCTGTGCACAGTTTGTGCAAATATTGTCTACCTTTTACTTATCTAAATGTTTCTTATCAAAAAGTGGTGGGAGCCCATGTGGTTCAGTGGTTGAGCACTGGCTTCCCACATACAAGGTTCCAGGTTCAATCCCCAGCCCTAGTACCTCACCAAAAAAAAAAAAAGGTAAATGTCTTGAATTATATCGCTGTTGTTGAAGAGAAGATGATATTAAATGGTTTTCCTAAAATGCAGCCACTTAATTTGGATTGTTAAGGATATGCTTCAAGCATAGTTATTTCTACTTATTTCCAGTTGAATATAGTTACATTCAAAGATATGTTTTTGCATTTATTTATAATATATTTACTCACAAGGTAATTTGGTGGTATATGAGGTAATTGTTTTTTAATACTATACTTAAAGGTCTGTAGAATGGGCTTATCTTGTGAAATTTGACTTCCTTACATATAAAAGGAACCAAGAAAAAAGGCAAGAATCAAATTTATTCAATGTGGTCAATTTGCAGCTGCAAGTTTACAGTGAGAATGGTTTTTAAATCAACCAGTGGCAATTTATGAGTTAAAATTTGTTTTAGATAATAGCCTATAGGGCTCGGTAGACAAAAGGTAACTTAGGTTGGTTGTGATTTCTTTCCAGAGAAAAAACTTCAGGAAATAATTATGAAGAAAAAAACTTGAGTTGCTCACAAAAGATCTTCATGCTTTTTGTTCTTTTCATATCATAATGAAATTGGACTTGATTTACATTTTGTACAGTGTGCTGGCTGGATCATTGGCATTACTTTTATCACACCTTTATTTTCATTCTTAAAATTTATCTAGAATGGTAAAAATGCTTGTTTTATGTTTTTAGAAGGTGCCAAAGTGTCCCTAAAATTGAGATGTTTACTATTCTAAGCAGTTTAGCCTAAGCCTCAAAATGTGTGTGT